>JAABKJ010007545.1:250517924-250622542 GCA_011634705.1 Andricus grossulariae | reverse complement strand
TTCAAAATTATTATTTTTTGGTAGAAAATAAATTTTTTTGATAGAAAAGTCATTTCATGTGTTGAAAATGAGTTGCTTTTCTTATTGAAAATTAATTTTTTTAACTAAATGTTTAAATAAATATGTTCGAACTTTTTCATAGATATTTAATGTTTTTGTTGGAAATGCATCTTTTTGGTTGTAACTTGAACTATTTTGTTGAAAATTTAATTTATTTGGTTGAAAACTTATTTCTATAACTTAAAATTAAACTGTTTTATTTTCACTTGAAAATTCTTCTATTTTGTGAAAAATTTGTCTTTTTTTTTGTAGAAAATTCATCTTTTGGGGTGAAAATTCAACTATCTGGTTAAAAATTAATTCATTTGATTGAAAGCGCATCAATTTAAAAAAGTAACCTTTTTGGTTGAAAACTCAACAATCAGGTTGAAATTCCATTGAAAATTAAAATATTTGGTTGAAAATCCATGTATTTTGTTGAAAGTTATTTTTTTTTGGTAGAAAATTAATCTTCTTGGTTGAAAATTCATTTCTTTGGTTAAAAATTAGTTTTTTTTTTTAATGAAACATTTAATTTTGTTGTTGAAAATTCATCTGTTTTGTTGTAAATTTAACTATTTCGTTGAGATTTTTCCTTTTATTTGGTTAAAAACTGATTTTTTTAACATAAAATACAATTTTTTTTGTTACAATTTATCTTCATTGCTAAAAAATCCTTCAATTTTGTTGAAAATTTGTATATTTTAGTAGAAAATTCATCTTCTGGTTTAAAAATTCCACTATTTGTTAAAAATTTAACAAATTTTGTTGAAAATTTGTTGTTTTTTTCTTGTAAAAAATATATTTTTATACTAAAAATGTACCTAGTCCATTTATGCTGTAAAATTAATCTTTTTCCGTTGAAAATTCACTTATTTTTTTCAAAAACTCGCCTTTTTGAATCAAAATTCAATTTTGTGTGTGTGGAAAACGCATATTTTCGGGTTATACATTGAACTTTTTTTTCTCAAAAAATTCGTCTTTATGACTTAAAAATTCATTATTTTTGATGGGATTTTTTTTCTTTATTAATTGAAAAATCTTTCTTGGTTAAAAATTCAACTCTTTTGTTTACCGTTCATATTTTTCGGTTAAATTCAACAATTTTTTATTGAAAATTGAAATATGTTTTGGTAGACATATCAAATATTATACATTTTGTTGAGAACTAATTTTTTTTTTATTTAAAGATTCATCAGTTTGGTTGAAAATTGATTATTTTTAACTAAAAAGGTACTAATAACGTTTTACATTATTAAATCCCACACTTTTATCACGATAACTTTCGAAAAAATTTAAATATTGTATCGGGCTTTGGAATATTCTTCAAGTGTCCTAAAATAAAGGTCAGGTTTGTTGGCCGGCCATTTTGGATAAAAATTCAGAAAGTGAGCGCATTTTCAAAATATTTGAGACCGCTTTTTTTCAAGCTTTGAACATTATATGTATGGTTATCAGTAGTAATAAAACATACAAACAATTTGTCCGTATGACTTTTTTTGATGAAACAGAAATTACTGAAGTTATAGCATTTACAAAATTTCAAAAAACAAAACAAAATGGAAAAATTTGAAGCCAAAAAATACAAGATATAAAGAAAAGTCAGCAGGAGAAAAACGAGGCTTTTTGAACACTCTACAATATAGTGATAACAAGTTTTGGAATTTCCTGAAAAATGAAAAATTCAAATTTTGGTCGCACAAAAAAATTATGAAAAATCAAAAATTCCATTTTGCGGTCAAACTGTGCAAGATATAAAAATAGATGGAGAAATAAGAATTGTGCATATAAAAGAGATCTATAAATTCGTTTTATTCAAACTCGTGCGGCTCGCAAGTTTGAGCGCAGGGCGCGCGAATGTTGGTTCTCGCGCTTCGCGCTCGATATTATATGCTACGTGCTCGGTCTTTGTATTTCCCCCACGTTTCTGCACAGACCTTTTAAAATTAAAGGTTAAAACATCGACAACTTTAATTTGGTGATTGTGAATTCTCTTTTGTTGAAGCTCCTTCGACTTTAACGAACATATTCTCATCACGTCTCTCATGCTTCGCACTGGATTTTGTCCAAAATACGAACTTTTCTACATTATGTTCAACACACTTTCACAAATAAAACAAAGACTACACATCCTATCAAAAAGTGATCATGTACACATTTTTTTATCTTTTTAATATGCACAATTTTTGTATCTTCATCTTTTTTCATATCTTTGACAGTTTCACCACAAAATAGCATTTTTCATTATTTTTTTAAGCGATCAAAATTTGAATGTTGAATTTTGCAAGAAATTCAAAAAGTTGTTGAGACAGTATTATTGGGTGTTCAAAAAGCAAAGTTTTCTTTCTGGACTTTTTTCCATATCGTGCGTTGTTTGGCTTGCAATGTTTATTTTCGTTTGTTTTTTGGAATTTTTTTAATGCTATAACTGCGGTAATTTTTTTTTTTTAGCAAAAAAAGTCAAAGAGATAAATCGTTCATTTTTTAAGCACTACGAATATCTCTATATAGAATTTTTGAATCATAAGAAAGTGGTCTCAAGAATTTAAAAAATGCGCTAACTTTTTGAATTTTTATCCAGAATGGCTGGATTACGAACTTGACCTTCATTTTAGGACACTTGAGGTATATTTGACAAAAACTTGGTATTCTGAGAAGATCTACAAATTTGTTATAAATCACTCCTTGATAGACCACGTTGTTTTTGTTTCATTTGTAAAAAACTGCATTATATATAGAAAAATTGGATTTTTAGACAAACGACACAAGATACGAAAAAAATCAATAGACAACATTTTTTCACCCCCCCCCCCCAACTGCAAATTTGTGATTAATTATTTTTTAATAGGATGCGCAGTTTTTGTTCTAATCGTGAAAAATAACATTAACAATGAAAAAATTAAATTTTCGGAAAAACGTAGCGAGGTACGAAAAAAAATGAATCAATAAAAAGTATGCGTTCAAAAAAGATCTACAAAGTTGTTAGCGATTACTTTTTGATGGGACGCGTTTTTTGTTGTTGTTTGAGGATTGAACTATTTTGTTGAAAATTCTTCTTTTCTGGTGGAATTTAGCTGTTTTCAGATTGAAATTAAAATCTTTTTTGATTGAAACATCAACTATTATATGCTATTTGAGAATTCATCTTTTTTGGTTGGAACTTCAATTACTTAGTAGAATGTGAAACTACTTTGTTGGAAATTAATCGTTTTGGTTGATGATTCATCAATTCAGTTGAAAATCCTCTTTTTTTAAAAGGTAACTATTTTGTTTAAATTTTGTTGCTGTGAAAATTATTGTTTTTTAACTGAAAATTTAATTATTCCATGTTTGAAAAGTTATCTTCTTCATTTTAAACTTCAATTACTTGGTTGAAAATTCGTCAAATTCATTTCTTTGGTTGAAAATTTAACTATTAGGTTGAAAATTCTTTTAAAATTTCAAATATTTGTTTGATATTTTTGAAAATTGTATTAAAAATTAATCTTTTTTGGTACAAACTAACCGTTTTTGGAACAAATTTATCCTTCTGGTTAAAAATGTATCTCTTTGATTGAATATCAGAAAATTAAAAATCACATTGAAAATTAAAAAATTTAATTTTTGGATAAACGACACAAACTATAAAAAAAATGAACAAAAGTTGTTCACCCAAAAAGGATCTAAAAATTTGTTATTGATAATTATCAGATAGAACAAGTAAATTTACTTTTAATCGTAAAAAACAAGATTAAAAATAGTAAAATTAAACTTTTGGAAAAACGACTTAAGATACGAAAACAAATAAAGAGACAAAAGTTGTTCAGCAAAAAAAGATCTAAAAATTTGGTTATAAACTCTAGTCATAAAAATATATTTAAAACAAAAAAATGACCTCCTTGGAAAAAGGACACAAGCTACGACAACATTTTATTTAAAAAAAAAAGCGTTTAAGGCTCTTTTTCTCGGTTTGAATGAAGATAATTTGATAAATCATTTACAGCAACTGATATGAAAAGAATTAAGTGAAATAATTAACTCAACAATGAAAAAACTGGTTTTTAATCGTAAATGAATATAATTTATGAGCACATTTTTTTTAGATTTATTGTTCATCACATTTTCATCGCTATGAAGTTTCCATGAATGACTTTCCGGACAAAAATATTTGCTTATCGTTTATCTTCGAATTTTCATTTCGTAAAATATGATTCTTTCCTCAAACATAAAGTTACTAATATTCTTACAAGTCTGAGTGCATATTTAATTGAATTTTATAAGCCTTCATAGTTAATTTTATGTTATTTCAAGACTTTTTAAATTATTGAAATATTTCCTAAAATTAATAGGATATTTATTCACGAATACTGTATGATTAGCACTGAAAAAACAGAGGTTAATTTTTTTCAAGGTAATTTTCTAGTAGGATAAAGTTGAATTTTTTCGCATCAAAACTAATACTATCACTGTTAGAAATAATCTGAAATTTACGAAGTTATTACATTGCAAAAATAATTGAAAATGTTATTGTTGTTCTGATAGTTTTACGTAACATTATCCTAAATTTACAAAAATTGTAACTGAATTTTTCAAAAATTTCCTAAATCTTTTATAAAAGTACGAAATTTTATTGAATTCACCTGAAATTACGAAAAAAGTTATGTAATTTTCTGTCACTTATAACGACATAAAGCTTCCTTTACTCGAAACATAAGACTTTGTTGTTCCAATGTCCAGAATTTTCAAATACGATGTACCAGAAAATTCCGTGATTGTAACTGAAAATTAAAAATTTGTAACTAAATTTTCTAAAATTTTCAAAAAAATATCTAAACTTTATTATAAATTTATATAAAGTACATTGTTAGATGTTTTTGAGTTTATTTTTGTATAAATAAATTCAGAACAATTTGAAGATCATGAAAGAGATTTTTTTTATTAAATCTTCAATAAGAAAATTTTATTTCAATTGAGGTTACTGATGTCATCTGTCTTGTTTACGAATATAAATTGCTTCTCATCGTTTGCCAGAAAAACGTCATATTCGTATTTCCTGACACAATTTAGTACAGGTATGAAAAGCAAATGAATTTAATACCTTAAGCTTATATACATGCTTCATCATTCCTGAAACTTAGGGATACATTTATCTTAGAAACATTCTTATTTTATATGTATGAAAAATAAAATATATAATAATCCTATCCAATTATTGAAAATTGCATGGCGCCATTTTTTATTAATATCTCGAAAGTATTGTTGTCAAGAAACCCGGGTTCGTGATTGGACGAAATTTTCATTTTTTGAAAGCAATTTGAAACAAGAATTTAAATTTTTCAGTTCAAGGAACATAACATAGAATCCAAGTAGACGAATTGAGTCCAAATGTAAAATTAAAACCGGGATTGCATATTCCCTTAACCATATGAATGATCCAATTTTTAAAAATACTTATCAATTTGTGACGTTGATTTAACGACGAAAAATATGTTTTTTATAAACTCGATTAAAATTATAAACTACATTTTCAATATTTGACTAACCTATGAAGTTTATGCACTATACTCTATTAAAATGAAACATTTTAGCTTATTAGCAGTGAAATATTCTCAATTTTTATAAATTTTCAAAAACCAGAAAGTTTCAGTTCAAAAATTTATCATTATAATTTTCAGAGACCAAAGAGATTCTTTTTCGTTGTAATTAAGCAGACATGAAAAACACTTTGTTCCCTAATGTTTCGATTGAAAATCAAACTACTCAAATAAAGTAACCCAAAAGTTAGTTTCGATTTTAGCAAAAATTTAGTTATCAAAAGATGTCTTATTTAATTTATGAGGTTTTTTAGAAACTCTCAAACGACTAAACTTCTATTATATTTTATAGCTTTGTTTTTTAGGCATTCTTGAGCTATTGGATGAATTATTAGAAAATTTTCACCGGGAATACAAAATACAATTTGTATATTTACCACTTATATTTCCATCCCAATTTGAAATGAGTAATGTTCGTTTAAAATCATTTTTATACTTCCTATGATCGGTGGTTTTCAATTTGATTATTTTTTAAATGCGATCAATTCATGTCATCCTCTTATACATCGTTTTTTAATGTATTACATGAATTAACAAAAAATGTAAGTTGAATCCTATGATGCTAAAAAATATTTAATCTTATAATACTTCTCTGAGCAGAAATGTATAAGCTTCTATAAGAATATTTCATATTTTTCAATTTCACAATTTTGAAAAAAATTTTACCTCCATTTTTTGGCATAATCTGAATAATATTGTTAGGCGCTTTAAATTTATAAAATGTTACGAATTTTAATTTCTTATCTGTGTGAAAATCATATTTTCATAATAAATTTTAGAACCTCTGTAACAGGATGCCTACTCAAAAAATGGAAAAAATTCCCTGAAAATTCCAGGTATCTCGAATTTTCTCCAGGAATAATTGTTTTTAGTTTGTAAGGATTTAATTTATATGTTCAATTTATAAAGCTTTGGCAAATTATATTTCAAGATATTCTTGAATAGATTATACCATCGATTAATTAAATAATACTAAAAATATAATTATTTATTTTTTTAATTTGTCTCTAAAGTCCATGAATGCAAATAACAATTTGAACAATTTTTTATTTTATTTTCTTCTACTTGAAATTCAGTGCATATTGAGGTAAAATTAATGTGGGTACTGTGATAAATTCAATTTAAACTAATTCAAATTCTTAACTTCTTAAGTGCAAATATTCCATTTTTAACAAGATAGAAGAATTTTTAACCAATTAATTGAATTTCCAACCGAAAGGATTAATTTTCTATAAAAAAAGACGAATTTTCAACTAACAATAGATTAATTGTCAACCATAAATTGATTAGTTAAATTACCTATGAAAATGGGAGACGCGAAAAATAAAAAACTTTTATAGAAGAACGCAATTGAGTAAAATTGTCGTCTTTTGTTGAAATAATGAGATTGCAATATTGTGAAACTTGTAAATAGCCTCCGTCACCTTTCCTCACATGACGTGCTTAAAAATTGTATGGCGTTGAAATAAAACTATCATAATTATTTACACAGTTTATCTATTTTACCTTCCACAGAATCACCACCACATTTTTGACTAAAATGAATTAAGAATGAGGTATTTTGAAAAAAAACTAGCTCATTTTTTCGCTTCATCTACATTTTTCTGGCTTTATTCAAATGACTATATAAAAAAAAATTGGTCAATTAGTGCAATACGTGTCCCTTTATTTCCACTCTAAAATTATATATACAAATACTCAATTATGCTGAAACCATGACCTAGAATTTTTTTTAAATTCAGTCAGTTTTAAATTTTCATTTAAATTTTCTTAGGGTTCATCCACAAATTCCGTGAGGCATTTTTTTAAATTCTAATTGACCCTTTCCCTATTTAAGATACCATAAGGTTTTCTGTGACCCCACCCCCCTGTTAAAATAATAATACGATTTTATGACGAAATCACAAAGACAGGCCGGCAAAGCTCTCGTGTGTTTTGAGGACAGGAAACGACCCAAGGATGACAGCTTTCTGCATCCATCTCGCAAGTGCCGTGGCATATTTTTGGCACGCGGGTATAGCTTTAAGGTTACGAACCAGTGATAGTTTCGCACCTCCGAGAGCACCTATCACAAGGAAAACGAATCGGCACTATTTGAATTAGTAGAAAACTACTACCAATTAGTAGTTTTCTACTAATTCAGATTTAGAGAGTGAAAGGCAGGATATTAGCGACTATTCTAAAATTGTAAATCAAAATTAAATTTATTTGATAAACTATTGAAGCTTTACTTTAAAATACAATAGTTTTCAATGCTTTGATTCACATACAACATTTTAATCTTGATTTATTATAAATTTACGCATTAAGCTACAAGTACAAATGCTCAATGTTTGGATTATTCAATTTCAAAGATTTTTAAATAAGGTTTTAATAAATAGTTAAATTTTGACATTTCCTAAATTATAGATGTTTATAATTTAAAAATTGATCGCATTTGATCGTTTCCATATTTAAATAGAACTTTTAACGCCTTCAAATTTCAATTTGTTTTACTTCGAAATTTAAAAAAAAATTTGAAATAAATACATTTAACTTGAGGCTGTTAAGTTTTTCATTCAACCTTTTTGAAATAATTTCAATCAAATTTTCAATTGCTGCCCTTTTATATTTTTTAATTCAATTTTTTTTATTGTGACTGTGTAAATTTTGAAATTGTTGAGTTTAGAAAGTCTTTAGTTTAAAAATCATTGTTCATTCTTGGATACTTCCAACTTCCAATTTTGTATTTTTTATCGTTTCGTTTCCATATTATTCAGCTTCAAGTGCTCTTATTAAAAAAACTGCATTTTGGAATCATTTAATTGCAATTTAAAAATGCCAACAGCCTCTTAATTTCAGTATTATGCATCAATTTTTCGATGTGGTTCTTCCAATAAAATATCAAGAAGTACACAGGTATAGTTAGATCATCAAAATTGAACGCGTTTTTTAATTTTCACTTATTAAATTTCCCTATACACAATAAATAGTTTCCTAAAGTTCTGGAATACAAACTAATATTTATTTTAGACCATTTTCTAACAACTTTTGTCTCATATATACCTTTATTCAAAACTTTGCAGAGATCGTATATATATATTCTATAATTTTGTCACGATTATAGGAAATTAATTATGCCTATAAAATCATTATATAGAAAACGATTATTGGATAATCAGCATTGAAATAAATAATACAAAAATGTTGAAGGAATTAATGTAAAAAGTACACAAACTAAAAAAAAAATGATTAATTTTAGACCACTTATAATATTATATGGAAGTACACTAAAATAGCGATTCCGCAAAACTAACTTTACACAGAAAAATCTGTGAATTTCCTTGATTTATTTAATTGCTTGAAGTTTTACTGAAATCCATGATCTTTTGCTATCCCTTCATACTTTTGGGAATATTTATAAGTCCATTACAAATCTTTGGCATCTGCCAAAAAATACGAATTTTCAACCAAATACATAAATTTTCAACTAAAAGAGATGAATTTCCAATCAAAAATGAAAAATTTCAATTTTAAGTGATAAAGATTAATTTTCAACAACAAAAAACGAATTTTCATGAAAATAGTAAAATTTTCAAACAAATAGATGAATTCTCAAATAAAACAATGAATCTGCAACCAAAAAAGATGAATTTTCAACAAATAATGATTTTTTAGTCAAGAAAGATAAAATAGTTTATCTAAATGATTAAACTTTCTAGCTAAAAAACGAATTTTATATTGCAGTTCAATTTTCAACAAAAAGTTTATATTAAATCAAGTAGTAACGTTTTTAATAGAAGAAGAGGACATTTTAAAATAGGAAGCATATTTTTCTACCAAACAAGACGAATTTTGAACAAAAAAAGATAAAATTTTAACGAAAAATGGAAAAGTTACATTTTAGTTAGAAAAGGTTGATTTGAAATAAAAAAAGAAACTAATATTTAATTTTTTTAATTTTCAAATAAAAAAAATCAATTTGCAACAAAATAGTTAAGCGTTAAAACGGAAAGATAAATTTTCAACGAAAATGGTACATCTTTAACAAAAAACTGATTTTGTAATAAAGTGATTCAACCTGCAAACAAGTAGTTCAATTTTAAACAAAAAATATGAATGTTCAACAAATAATGTATAATTGTAGATATTTCAACTCATAAATATTTTTATTTTAAATAAAAAACAGGTTAATTCAACAAAAATGACGAATTTGCAACAAAATATAGACTTCAAAAGATCTAATGAAATTTCAATGGATTTCCGAATACTATAAAGGATTTAAAGAGATTTCAAAGAATTTTAATCGCTTGTTTCGATTTAACTTTGTTTTGATTTCATTTGATTTTAATATATTGTAAGGGATTTCAAGAGATTCGGAAAGGTTCCCACGGATTTCAAAGATTCCATCGAATTGGAAAGGGATTTCAAAGATTTCAAGAGATCTTGTAATATTTTGAAATATTTCACGGAATTCCAAGGATTTTAACTAATTTTGAGAGATTTATATGGGATTTTCCAGATTTCA
The DNA here is from genome assembly GCA_011634705.1 of Andricus grossulariae. Classification (NCBI taxonomy): domain Eukaryota; kingdom Metazoa; phylum Arthropoda; class Insecta; order Hymenoptera; family Cynipidae; genus Andricus; species Andricus grossulariae. Next base: position 250,612,423 of record JAABKJ010007545.1, on the reverse strand, counting down.
AGCGATTTCCAGCATTGTCACGGGTGTTAAAGTCTTTTAAGGAGTGTCCAGGAGCTTGATCGTTTCAAAGATTTTTCAAGAGGTTATGTACGATATCCATCAAATTCAAAGAATTTCAAAGAATTTTCACATGAATACAAAAATTTCAACGGATTCAGAAAATTTTTGAAAGAAGTATTACAAAGTTTTTCAAAGGATTGCACAGATTTCAAGTGATTCCACGAGATCTCATAAAAGGTGCACGCCAGATTGCGAAAATGGTTGATGTCCTCGACTCTATATTCATTTGATGTATTTATTACATAATAAAAAGGAAATAATACAAAAGTAAGAATTTATAAGATTGTTCGGACCTTATGTATTCATTCCGAAATAGCCTTACGCAACTACAGGACGCTACCTATAGGAATAGGCCTATACTGAATTTCCTCTAATATTATTTTCTCGTAATGGTGTAACCACCATAACAGTTAGTTTAGAATCCGTTTAACAGTTTTCAAACTTTGGAAAAACTTTCAAATGCAAAAAATGTACAAAAAAAATGTAATGCGTTCTACTTCAAAAAAATAAGTGGAAAACACCTCCATGGCCTCTACGCAATCTCAGGCCTGATTAAAACCTATCTTTGTACATGCTCATGATGATTATTTTCTGATTCAGCAATAATTTGCCTATAAGAACAAGAATGATTGTTACTACCAAAAGGCCTGTACTTGTAACAACTTTTCCAAACTTCAAAAAGACAAATAGCGGAATGAAATCTGTAAAATATAGCTAAAGGCATTGAAACATGAATAATGATTGTCCAGGCCCAGACACCAAAAAATTTCAGATGATCAGGCCTCACACCTGCCCTCGATTTTTCAAATGTGTTGACTGTCCAGAGTGCGATGTTGACGACAATCAAGAATGTAATCAACTCCTTACCGGGTTTCTCGTTCGTCGCCGACCTTCTCCTCCAGGCGATCTGAAAGTTGAGAAAAGTTTTAGTATCCTTTTTTCTTCATTTTTCCCCTTCTGCCTTTTTTACTCTGCTCTTCTATCTATCTCGTAACGTCAACCAAGTTTCACCTTGATGAGCAAAGTTTGCATGGTACTTTGAAGCAGAGCGAGGAAGTCCAAGCCCAGAAGGAGGCCCCATATAGGTCCTCGCGTAAGGATCCCTCCGACAGCGCCAAAGAAGCTGTGCAGATAGACTCCAGCTTGCGCTGCTGCTAATAGAGTGGCGTCTAGTCGCGGAGGCTTCGTGTTCTTGTGCTCCAGATTTCGTAACTTGAGAGCTGCACCAATAGCAGCTAAAGCACCTGTAACATGACGTCTAATTTTGCAGCCTGACAAGGCTGAGTTCTACACTGGAACTTGGAATTAAGAACGGTTTCGGAGATGGCTTGCAGTGACCTTGATCGTTGGATTTGGACACATGCAAACAGCTGATGCGACTAACGCGCTGCGAGTAGTACCTCTCTCGGTCCCGCGAACCCCCTCATCACGAAAGTACTCAGGACATCAATTCTAGAAACGTCGTAAATCCGGACTTCCTGAATCCAAGTTTCAGATACTTGTTACCGATATTTATCAACATCTAGAGCATTCGATGATCCGCCCCACATAAAATAATTGCAGAACAGTTCTGCCACTGTTCTAAAGCACAAAGTAACATGTTCTAGAGCAGGTTAGTAACAGGTTGGTAACCAGCGAGTAACTATTTTATCCCCCAAACTTTGTAACAGGCCTAAAATTCTGCGACAGACGTTCTATAATAATTCCGGAACCATTCCAGAATTCGATTATACACGTTCGATAACAATTCTAGAACAATGTTAAAACTTTGTTCCTCACGTTCTGTAACAATTCTGGAAAAATCTAGAACTTTGTTACGCATGTTCTGTAATAAATCTGAAACAACTCTAGAACTGTGTTACGCATTTTATTCAATAATTCTGGAACAATCCTATAACAGTTCTAGAGCTCTTATGTAACAAATACATAACAGTGTTATGATAACAAAGCATTCTGTCCGTAAAGACTGAAAAAGATTTTTTTCTGAAAATTTCGAGATTAGACCCCTGATTATGAATATCTAGGGTAATTTTTCGGAAAGTTGGTTTTTTGAAATTACTGGCATTTTAAAACAATCAAACCGTTTTTAGCAAAAAATTTCATGGGAGACTTGAAATATTCCTGAACATGTTAGAAAAATAATATTTCTAAACAAACTATATATTAAAGCATACAAAAGAACGGTTAAAAATCAGTTTTTTATGAAAAAGCTTTAAATTTTCATAATTTTAATTTTCACTAGATCGCCCAATGATCTCCATAATAAGCCATGCTTTAACGTGACGATGCTAAAAACTATATTTTGTCTCTTCGTGTAGCCGAAAGGTTAAAAAAATTCGTTATTTATGAAAAAAAAACATTCTGTAATATATTTTTCAGAAGATTTGAACAAAGACAACTGTTTTCGAATTATTTTTGTATAAAAAATTTAAGTTTCACTAAAATTGACTCATCAGCATCTATTGGACCGACAAATTTCTAAAATATGCAAACAGTAAAAAAGATTAGTTTTTAACAAAATAGTTGAATTCGCAGCAAACTAACTAAATTTTTATCAAAATAGTTGAATTTCTAAACAGCAAAGATGAATTGTCATCCAAGTGGTCAAATTTTCAAGCAAAAAAGAATAAACTGCAATAAAAACCGAATAGTTGAATTTTCAAGACAAAAATACGAATTTTTGAAAAGAAAGTTGAATTTCCAACCAAAAGTTCATTTTCAAGCAAGAAATATGACATTTCTACCGAAAAATATGAATCGTCGACCAAAAAAGATGACTTTATCAAAATAGTTGAATTTTAAACAAAATGATTAAATTTTCAACAAATTAGTTGAATTTTCAACCAACCAGCTGAATTTTCGACCAAAAGATGAATTTTCAAGAAAATACATGAATTTTTGACCTATTAGTTTAACCCTCAACCAGAAAGATGAATTTTTACCTACAAAGATTAATTTTCTACCCAAAAAGAGAAATTAGGAAAATCAGAAAAATCGGGAAATGAATAAATATGAATGAATAAAATAAATTTTTAACAAATTAGTTCCACTTTACACCATGTAGTTGAATTTTCACCCAAAATGATTAATTTTTAACCAAGAAGATTAACTTTCTACTAAAAAAGACGAAATTGCAACAAAAGCACAAGAACTTTTAACCAAACAGTTGCATTTATACTAAACAAGATGATAATTTTCAACAGAAAAAGATTAATTTCCTACACAAAAATTGAATTTTCAATTCAAAAATATAAATTTTCAACAAAAAAGTGAATTTCAAACCAAAAAAGATCTTCTGCCAAAAGAGATGAATTTTTAACAAAATATTTTGAGTTTTCAACCTAAAAAATTGAATTTTCCGAGAAACCGTTGACTTTTGGATCCCGAAAAGATGAATATGAAAAAAAAAAATTTTCAACCAAAAAAGTTGAATTTTCATCCAAATAGTAAAACTTTCACGCTAAACAAATCTATCCAAAGAACGTATTTTTGATCCAAGAAAGACAAAACAAAGTTAAATATAAAGACAATTATTTTTTCGAAACAAATGATTTTTTAATAAAATAGTTAAATTTTCAACGAAGTAATTTGATTTTTCACGAAATAGTAGAATTTTTAAGCAAAAGAACTGAATTCTGAGTACAATAACGTTATTTGAAAAATTTTCAAGCTTATAAGATGGATTTTTAGAAGAAATTGGAATTTTCAACAAAAATGTTCATTTTCAACCATAAAAAATGGCTTTTCTACCAAAGAAACATGAATTTTCAATCCAAAGGGATGAATTTTCAACCAAAAGTTAAACTTTGTATTATGTTTCTATTAATTCAGTTTACATTTAACCGAACAAACAAGAAAAATCGTAAGTTTCTTAAAAACCAGACTCAAACTTTCGAATGCACCAGATGTCAGTAAATGTCGGTAAGAAGAATTTTCCTAAAAATGTAGATAGCCCCCCCCCCTGTTCTTCAGGATTGCAAAGAGGTATAGTCGAGAAAGTTGATACGATTTTTATGATTTGAGTAAAAGTTGCTTATATATTTTACACACGCACACACTATTTCTCAAATTTTCGTCTCCCGAATTTCTCCCGGTACACTTCGTGATTTTTACCAGCTTAGAAAAAATATACTTTCTCTAACGTCTACTAGCAGTAAATAGACGCGCGCAAATAGCGCTTTCATGGTTCGGGATTTTTATTTCCAAACATTAAAAATAATTAATTAATTATAATAATGAATTAAAAATATAAACAATGTAAAAACCCATTATCAAACCAATTTTTAAATATTTTTAAAACATTTTCAGAACAATGATCAATAATTTCTATTTTCGAATTGAAAGCGTTTAAAATTAAAAAAATATACATTCAGAACGATTTTGTACAATTTAATTATAAAAAAGAGTTCAATTGTATTATTTCTAATTTGAAGCGTAAAAACGAAACAATTTTATCTTTAATTGAAGAATCACGACATTGAATAATCTCAGATTAAACTTTCGAAAATAGGACAATTTGAAAACGTTCAAAAATTAATATTTTAAGATTCGAAGCTTTTAAATTGGATCATTTGAAATTCGAAGGAATTGAAGCTGTGTAATTTTTAATTAAAAGCGTTCTAAAGTTAATAATTGAAAATTGAAAACTTTTAAATTTGAATAATTTTAAATTCACAGCAATAACTTTTCGCACACTTTGCAGAAACGAAATATCGCTATTTTCGTGTACTTTTAGAAAAAATTTCGTATGTGAGAATCTATTCCGCTGGTGTGAAGTTTGTAACACTTGAGGAATCATCAAATTCTCGCACTTGTTACACAATAAATAATTTTTCTAATTTAATGAATTTTTATTATTTAAAAAATTGCTAACTGAATGACGAACCTGAGATCTGTATCGCTATTTCCAGTGCTGTAACTTGTTGAATAGCTATATTTGGTTTCGAATCCTTCAATACGAAAAACATGATCAGGCTCAGTACAGTTGCTGCTATTATCAGAATACCACCAAACAGACCTCTGCATAATTTAATTCCATGTTAATTTAAATATGCATATGCATTTTAGTTAAAATTCTGTTATCGACAGTATTATTCTTATCCTATAATTAATTAAAAATAATTCCATAAATAATTATTTTTTCGTCATTTAGTGATATCCGGAGTAGTTGATGGATCGTGTCAGTGCTGAATTTAGAAGCTTCTAGATTTAGTACGGACGTGAACCCTCAAATGCTCCCGGTTTCGGTAAATGTTGGTAAAAGGAATGTACAAAAAGAAAGTATAGGTTTCGTATTGCCCTTATGAGCCATCCATAAACTATGTTATCAATTTTAGGCTATTTTTTACAGCTCGTCATCCCTCGTTGACGACTGTATTTTTTCTTACCACCCTTCCCCCAATTTAAAGTATTTTAAAGTATTTTCCCAATTTTAAGTATTTTCAACAAAATAGTTGCCAATAATAATAATATCCAAGCCAAGAAGACGAATTTTGTTGAAGACAGTTGAATTTTCGCCGAAAAAAGATGAATTTATTAAAATAGTTCAGTTTTCAACCTACGTAGATGAATTTTTAACAAAATTGTCGAATTTCCAAACAAAAAAGATTAAAATTAAACCAGTAACTGTTAAATTAAAATTTTTTCAATCAAGAAAGATGACTTTTTAACTATTAGAGATGAATTTTCTACCAAAAGACAAATTATTAACCAGTTAAATTAAACGAAAAAAATGAATTAAAAAAAAAACGTTTGAATTCTTAACCAAACAGATAAATTTTCCATCAAGAAGTACTGATTTTTAAGCAAAGAGGAGAATCGTCAAAAAATAATAACATGGTAGTTCTACTTTGAACCAGGTAGTTGAATTATCAACCAAAAAAGATGAACCCTTAGCTAAATAGTTACATTTTCAACAAAAAATATGGATTTTCCATCGAGGAGATTAATGTTTTACCATAAAAGACGATTTTTCAACAAAAAAAATTAATTTTTAAAAATTGTTGAATTTTCAACCGGAAAATATGATTTTTCAACAAAAAATGTTAGTTTTTACCAAATAGTCAAATTTTCGTAAAACTATTTTAATTTCGAACCAAATAGTTGAATTTGTAATCAAGATTACAAATATTCAGCAAGGAAGTTAATTTTCAATCAAATAGTTTAATTTTCTACCAAATTATTGAGTCGTCAATCAAAAATGATAAGTTTGCTACAAAATAGTTCAATTCTCAATCCGAAAATATGAATCTTTAATAAAAAAAAATGAATTTTTTAAAAAGTAGTTCAACTTGGAACCAAGCAGCTGTTTTTCAACCAAAAAAGATGAATAAAAAAGTAGAATCCTCATCCAAAGCAGATTAATTTGCAACAAAAAAAAAACAGTTCAATTTTTCACCAAAAAGGATCAATTTTGGATTTTCAATATCATTTCGAAAACAAAAATGAAATAGATACATTTTCAGATTAAAAATATAATTCTCAATCAAGAAAATATAATTTTCATCAAAATACTTACATTTTGAGAGAGAAAAAAGAATTTTCAACTAAAATAATGAATCTTCAAAAAAATGAATTTTCAATAAGAGTTTAACATTCAACCAAGTAGTTGAATTTTTGGGCCAAAAATCCAAATTTTTAACAAAATAGTTGCATTTTCAACAAAATAATGAGATATTTAACAAAATAGTAAAGATGTTTACGAAACGAGATGAATTTCGAAACGGAAACATAGTAGTAGACTTTTCGACCAAAAATAGTTGGATTTTCGTATTCGGTTCTATTAATTCAGTTCGTACTTAAGTGAAAAAACGAGGAAAAGGGGATATTTCTTGAAAACAGGGAGAAAAAGAAGAATTTTTGATAAAAGGGGAATAGAGGAAGGAGTGTAAAGTCTGTGATATAAAAGTGATTTTCAAGCTTATAAATTAATTTATAAGCTTGAAAATCACTTTTATATCACAGACTGTATACTCCTTTCTCTATTCCCCTCTTTTCCCCTGTAATAATAATAAACCTTTAATAATAACTAAAGTTATTATTGAACTGAACAGTTCCACGGAAACTAATATTTCCCAAATTCGCAAACTGTATTCAAATTCATTAGGTGACATAGTCTATGGACGGCCTCCTTTAATTGCGATCGGGAGTTCTTCCGTTCGTCCTTGATTTTCCCAGGAGGGGTAGTAGGCCAAGTGACGGGACTGGTAGGGGAATAGAGTAGAAGCAGGTAAGGAGGATTAGGAGAAGTGGAGGAATGGAGGGAAGTAAGGGAAAATGAGGGGTGTGGAGAAGCAGGGGAAGTGATAGAAGGGGTGAGTAAGGGAAGGCGAGGGAGGGGATGAGAAGAAATTAGGAGAGTAAATAGTAATGGGAAGGGGAAGTAGCGGTGAGGGTGTAGTGTGGTGAAGTAAGGGAAGTAATGGAGAGGGGTATTGTAGGGATGGCAGTGGTGGGAGGGTGCAGGAAGGGAGGGAATGGGATAAGATATCATCGAATCGGATAGGACAGGATAGGCTAGCAGAGAGGAGTGGGGTAAGCGACAGGGAAAGAGGGGAGATTAGAAAGACTTAATTAACGTCTTAGTAGACTATGAGACCCTTTTTTGTAGGCGCATGGTGCCTACTTTGACTAATTTTTTTTTAATTTTAATTTTGATTTACCTATGTGCACTACCACAGTCAATGCTGAGATGATGAAGGGACCTCGATGAAAATTCATGTTTGGCAGTGACTCTTTTGTCCACTCGCTTCCACATTTCAAAGAGGATCACCGCGCAGATCAGACTGAACTCGATCGTGCATGGAAATAGGAAAGGACTCGCATCCCTGAGAAGGGTTTTTAGGATGCCGTCGTCACCCTCGTGCGCGTGTTCCAATTGGGCGATCTCATGCTGCGTTTCCTCCACCAGAGCCTGGAAATAGAGAATAAAGACTGTCAGGGAGTTGAGGTTATCGACATAGCCCGAGGACATTTTAATTCCCAACGTTCCGCTTCCTACCTCTTTCGATTCGAAAGTCGTTTCACAGTTTGTTTCAACTTTAGCCAAAAACGTTTTTTTAAGACTCAATCAAATGAAACGTACTTACTCATACTTATTCCTGAAAGAAAGTTAAAGCTTAGAAATTAACTCAAATTTCCTTACAATAATTCAGAACTGTGTTGCCGTAAAACGGGAATAAGCAGGACTATGTGGGGTAAAGCGGGACACTAGGGTGAAGCTAAGAAAAATCAAAACTGTTGAAAGCCTGATTGGCTTTTCATTACTTGAAGTTATTTTATATCTTAAATTTGAAATTTTAAAACGTAACTCTACGAATAATCACTTTTAACAAGAAAAATCATAAAAAAACATTATGAATATTGAGAAACGTTTGTGCTTTTCAGGGTTGCATAGTCTTGAGCAGAAACCCTTATATGCCCTTATAGTTTCGGTCGGGAGTCCGTCCGTTCATCGTACTTTTTTCCAAGAAGGGGAAGCAGTGGAAGAGAGGGGGAAAAGGGATGGGGAAGTAAGAAAAATAAGGAAAGAGGAAGTTGAGGAAGTTTGGGAAATGACGGAGAGGAAGTAAGGGGAAGTGAAGATAAATGAGGGGAGGAGAAGCAGGTGAAGTGCAAGGAAAAGAAGGGGGGTTGAGGGGTAATTCGGGATGGAGAAGTAGGTGAAATTAGAAAAAGGGAAGGAGGAGAAGTAAGTGTAAATGAGGGGAAGTGAAGGAAATTATTATAAATGAGGATGAGTAGGGGACGGGAAGTGTTGGATAGAGAAGAGAAGTAGGGGAACTGGAGTGTTGGCTGGGTTAGCGAGAAGAGGGAGAAGTAGTGGAGGAAGAAGTTGGGAAACGGGCTGTAGGGTGAAGTGATGGGAGGGTATGTAGGGGAATAAAGGGGGAGCAGGGGACGAAAAGTATAGCAAGGTGTGGTTTGAAAAACTTAATTAACGCCTCAATAGGCTACGAAACTATTTTATGTAGGGGAACGCGCCTACTTTCACTAATTTTTAATACTCTTGCTTAGTCAAATTAAAACTTTCAATTTATTTGATAAATTATTGAAAATATTACTCATGTTTTATGTTAGTGCTTGTCGCTGGAAATCAGAATTTTCAAGAAAGAATTTCAGTATCAAATAAAAAAGTTTTGAAGAAGACTTAAAATTAATGAAAAAGTTTGGTTGTGTTTTTTTTACTGGAAATTAGAATTTTTAAACAAAAATCATCGAAATTATAATTTTTAACAATTATATTGTATGTTAGTGTTTGACACAATAATTTACTTTTTCCGATTTGGTTAGCGTTTTTTTAAATCGGAAATTGACGTTCTTAAACAATAATCCTTAGATTTTAAAGGTTCTTAATTTTGTATCGTTTCACACCAAAAAATCGCATCATTAGATTTCGAATAAGGTTTGAAATTATGAACAATTTTCTGTTATGTTGTTTTTTTTTGCCTGGAATTATTGATATTTTGAATATAAAATTATTAGATTTCAAAGAAGAAGACTTCCAATTTTCCAACAACTGTAGGTTATGCATGTATGTTATTTGTTTTAAATAATCAAATTCACAAGCTTGAACAATTTTTAATTGTGTTAACTTTTTACGGCAATTGACATTTTCATTCAAAAATCAGATTTCAAAGAAGGTTCATAATTTGTAAATTTTATGTTATGCTGATGTTTTACACTGGAATTCGGTATTTTTAGTAAAAAATTATTAGATTTCATAGAAGATTAGAAATTTGTGTACAATTATATGTTAAGAAAGCAGTTTTCGCCGGAAATATTGGTACAGATTTCGAGAGATACAACATTTTGAAACAAGTTAAGGTTATGTTAACATTTTTTACTGGAAATCGGTATTTTCAACTAGAAGCACTAGGTTTAAAAAATATTTCCAATCTTATATAATTTGTTGTTATTTTCGTTCAGTGTTTATCGTGAAAAACTGGTATTTTTGATTAAAAAATTATAGGATTTTTCATATTATAATTAGTCTTCAGATTGTCATTCAGTCAATTTTTAGTTTCGTTGGCGTTTTGTACCGGAAATCGGTACTTCTAATAAAAAATCATTGGATTACAAAGAAGATTTAAAGTTTTCAACAGTTATAGGTTATGCTCGCGTTTTGAAGAGGACATCGGTATAGATTTAAAAAAATTTACAATTGAGCTATGGAAATCGAAACCCGCCTAACTCACTTTTTAACGAAATTGATTTTCGCGGGAAAAACAATTTTTGTCTCTAAAGAGCCGAAAAGTGAGGTAGTTTAGAATTGTGTTTTTTTAATTGTGAATCTTTTTCATCCTTATTTTGCATGCAATTATTCATGATAAAATAGATTTATTTTCGATCTTAATTTTAACATTTTTTAAATAGAGACACTAAACTCATGATTTGTTCCAATCTGCAGGGTTTGCTTATGAATATTTTCAGAATTCTTTTAACTGAGTCTTAATAATTTTAACGTTTTCATACCTTTTTATCACTCATTATGACTTCATAATCCTTCCTTTTTCTCTATATCCTTTTATACAGCTAACTGATAATAAACAGGCATACAGTTACATGGGCTTTTCTACTGCTATGTTCCTTTTTTTTATTCGATAGACCTGGCCAATTTTGAATACCTGATTGCCATTCATTGTGTGCAGATGAAGAAAATAACCAACATTGTTTGCAATGAGCAACATCTACAATTAGTGAATAAAACAACCAAATTCATTATGTCTCAATACTCATTATGCCCTAACAACACCATGAGAGATCGCCGAGTTTTATGAATATTTAAAAAAATTACAATAACGTTAATGTTTGTAATTTGAAAATGTTCAATAGATGATCGTAAGGAAGGTTTCCAACGTGAATTTAACTTTTCACATATATTATTTAGGAAAGTGCAAAAAACTAAAAATATCGACTTTGTAAAAATAAAAGTTCTTAGACCTAAAACAAAGCTCATCGGGAATGGAGGTATTTTTCTCGGCTACAGAAAAATCGGAACCTTATTGATTAGTGCATTGTATTTACTTTGGTATACGTATAGAAGGAAATTTTGGAAATTTTGACTAAAGAAGAGGCATGTACTTCGGATTGAAAAGAAACGTAAAAGGTTCACTCACTTAGAACAATGATAAACGATGGTTCAATTATTGACGTAGATAACGAAATAAAATTGCTAACGCCACTGTCAATGTCTTTAACCACACCTTAGATAATGTGAATACACAGTTAGTTGAAAGTGTCGCAGGAATGAGCGAAATTGAAAATCTCTTTTCTTTTTTAGAAACAAGAAATTTCACGAAACAATCTGAAGCAGAAATTATTAAGACAGCAGATAAGATACAGATTCTATATAATGATGATATAACAAAAGAATTTCCCTCGCAATTCATCAATGCAATCCCCTTTTTAAATAATAACGGGTTCAATGAGACATCAACAGTAAAAGATGTTTTTCGCACTTTACTGGATGAATACAGCTTCATGGAAAGAGATTTTTCAGAGGCAATAACTGCCTTAAGGATTTACTTAGCTCTGCTTGTTACAGTAGCCACTTGCGAAAGGACGTTCAGCAAATTAAAAATCTTAAAATCCTATTTTCGTAATAGAATACATCAAAGTCGATTATTAAATCCATCTTAATTGACAATCAAACGCAAAACATTAAAATAATTGAATATCAACAGTGTTATTATTAAGGTTGTTATATTCGGGGTATATTTTCCCATGCATCCCACTAAATTTCGGCCTCGTTGAACTTTTGGTGGAAAAGTTCGTTCGCAACTTCTCCTTCATCTATCGGGAGAGATCCTGTAACTATAAGTAAGGCAACATTGATCGGTAACCCAGTGTTGACCCAGACTGCAAACATTATTCAGGTATATTCATACGCAAATATTATAAACAATTTCATTGTTGGGGCATTATTTCTTAAGTTTACTTACCTAAAAAATAATTTTGGTCTGAGCTAAGTCAAACTTGGTCAAAGTGTTGCTGTGCTACTGGATAGTAATTTATGGGGAAACATGTTGACACTTGCATTAATACTTACTGAGGGGGAGCTCAAGGAGAAAAAGCTAAGCTTTTTTTGAAATGAAAAAATACATAAAAAATATACGTCTTTTTCCAAAAAAGTCAAATTTGTTCAAATTAGTTTTTGTGAAATATTTATTTTCCAAAAAAAGGCTTATGATCAATAATAAGTATGGGGAAAAAGCTATTAAAACTGCAATAAACGAAATATTTTTCATCGCTATTAGTAAAGGTAAAAATCGCTGAAGTAGACGATATATCCATGACAATCACACAATTTTTCCTCTAATATATGGCTAATAAATAGCGCACATAACATATCAATCCATAGCAGGGGAAATATATCACTAGTTTACAGCCATTTTGCCCACCATATTTCACTATGATTTTCTCATGTATTTTGGCTCACTAAGCACGACAATCACACTCAACAAGTTTTTTATGGAAGCGTTTTCGAGATATCAATGTTCACATTTTTTTCTTCAATTTTCAGAGTTTCTCAGACGTTCTCGAGTATATTTTGAGTTTTAAATGACCGATTTCCCTAAACAAGGACTCAATTTGAATGCAACTGAATCTTCTACTAATTCCTGTTCTAAAATTTTTTGATCAGCCAAGTAGTTTTGATGCTAACGATTTTAATAAGTTGGCCAGTATTTGCATATGAAGTACTGGGCCAATCTGAAAGTTTGATAGAATACAAAGTTGTACAGAATTCAGTTGCTTACAATTTGAGTGCTCGTTTAGGAAAATCGGTCAATTAGAACTCGAGATATACTCTAAAACGTCGGAACAACTCTGAAAATTAAAACAAAAAATTTCGAACATTTATATCTCGAAAAGGCTTCCACAAAAATATTTGTATGTGATATTTATGTTGAGTGGGCGAAAATACATGAAAAAATTATATTAAGATGTGTTGAGCAGAAAAAAATTTTGATTTTGTACATTATTGTTGTCGATAATGGAATGGAAAAATATGTGAGGCGTAGATCAGCTTAGATTTGCCTTATTTATAGCAAGAATTAAATCTATGTGGGTCGCAGATTCCGAATCTGGAGTCAGAATTTCAAAAAATGAAATGGCGACTCCAATATTGCGGACAAGTATTTTATTGAAAAGTTAGACTGACCACTAGAACCAGCGGAGACGCAAGCCATGTCTGGAATAGACGCTGGTTTACCATCTGAAGTCAACATTTGGAAAAAATGTAAAATCCAATAGTGCGGACAAGTGTTTCAGAAAAATAAACCAAATTTGGTAAAACTTCCATTTTTGCCGCAGGTCACTTTTAATAATAATATTATTCTGTGCATTGATAACAAATATGTAATTTTGAATAAACAGAGCTGTATAATCAGGATCTTGGGCACCCGAGAAAATATCCTAAAACTCCCTCCATGCTATCCTAGTGCTCTGTCAAACCAAGTTCGCGCCGATGATTTTAGAGTATTGAGGGAGCACATAGCGAGGTTTCAAAAAAATATTTATTGTGTCACAAGTGCTCGCTGAAACATCTTTAATGCTCGCGGAAGCCTACTCATTTCCGAATTCGCAATTTTCGAGCGTTTTCGAGGAAAAACGAGGACTTGTTGAAACATTGGTATCTTCGCGTTAGCCTCTACTAGTGTTCTTCTCAACTTCTGTGTGTGCTCCGTCCATCCTCGCGGCAACCTTGCTAAATCCTAGCCTCATGCTTTTCGAAACTTCGCCTCGTTCTCTCCAAATCCTCTTCTCATACTTTTTCAATCCTCCCCGAATGCTCTTTAAATCATCCCCAGATGCTCCCTAAATCCTCTTCCCATGCTCTCCAAAACCTCGGTTCATTCGATGAAATTAATTTGCTTGAATTGTAAAAAATGACATAAAAAAGGCAATGCGACATTTTTCAAATGCATCTTTTCATTTCTGCAGTCTGTAAAATAATTTGTAAATGCACTTACAATATGACATCAAATATTTGTAATGCGATATTCATCCTCCATGAAGTCACCACAGATTCCTTCCAGAAAAATGTTGCTCATTAGGAATGACTACAAAGTTGAACTAACCTACATTTTTCCCCCTCAGACTCGTGTAATGCTCGATTTCTCGTGACAGAGGTTTTAGAGAGTACTAGGCGAACACAGTCAATTGATGAAAAGCTCGCTCCAACCTCGCGCAGAGCTCTTTTTTTCGTGACAGAGCATGTAGGAAGGACTTGCCGAGTACTAGGATTTTGCCTCCCGTGAAAAGTTAATAATTACATCATTTATTTTATTTAGAAATGTGTTTCATGAAAAATATCATAATGCCCTATTGCAATTAATTATCATACTTATTTATGAACAATTTCTATCCACTGGAAAGTAGGGTAATTTCAAACTTTTTCATACCATTTTTTATAACATATTCAATTCTTTATCTACAGGCATTCTCTTCGGAGGTCATTGTGAAGCCACTGATAATTAATAGTGCTGAAAAATCTATATACTTAAAAAAGGCTGAATTGTGCATTTTTAAAATAAATTTGTTTGAACAATTCACCATTTTCAACAATTCCTAAACTATTTTCGAGAATTGTTACTTAAATAAGTAATTTTTTGTCCATTAGACGAAGAAACCGTAAGCCTATCTGTTCAAGAACGGCTGAAAAGTTAATTTTTAATATATGAATCTCGTTCACCCTCCAGCAAGCATTTTTGCTGATTAGTTTTTCTATATGTAACAAATAACATTTTGTTATATTTTCTTGACAACGTGAGTAATCATTGTTAGAAAGTATTTATAACTAATTTTTCACTGATTATGTACAGTTCCAAGCATTCGAAAATAGTTTGAACAAAACAGGAGTCTTAAATCTTCAGAAATGTCTACTTTTTTAATTTTGTTAGTTAAATAAAAAAAAATTGAACCCTTTCTTAAAGATTGGCTCTTTCAATATGCAAGCCTGTTTACGAGCACGCAAATATGTATTGGAGCGAAATGAAGCCAGCCTATATTTAAGTATACATACAGCGGAACAAATTGACGTGACAAATTATTTAATACTAGGTGTATAGTAACAGTTATCATTTCTATCGCTGTAGATCCCTGAAAGTTGAAATTCCTTATTTATTTATTTGAGCATTGTCCTTGATAGTTCAAAATAAAAATGACTTTCGAAATAAATTGTTTGCATAATAATAATTTCATTTTTTGAGAAACTAATGCATGCATACTTCACACTTATTTTGAAATTTTTCATTGCTGTTGATGCAAAGAAAAATAAATGAATCAACGTATAATTTCGGTTAGGGGTGCTCTAGCTATTCTTAATCGAAGTGACCAACTACCTTTTCAAATAAAAAACTTGAATTTTGGTCAGAAAACCGGGTATGTCAGCCCGCTGTTGAACAGGGACTTGAAAATTTTTTTAATTTTTTTGTCATTTCATTTGTTTAAAAAAAAAGGCACTTAGCCCTTATGAAGGTAAATGGAACCGTAATTCCTCGCGATAAAACCGCACAAAATATTAGGAGACTTACTTCTCTATTTATCTAAAATACTTACTAAGATAACCATGTTTCATTTTACGATTTTTGTAAATGGATATAGAATTTGGACAAGTAGCAAAATTGACAGGATTATATTTAAGAATCCTAGATCCAAGATATTTTAATGAATAAATGTATTGAAACTTCATCAAAACTATTAGGAAAACTTTCAGTTGAGCCTTTTCTATTAACTGATTTCTATGAGTTTGTTAGAAAATGCGAAATTTTACGTAGGATTTCAATTTCGAACTTTTCTCCTGCTGTCATTTTTTCTAATTATTAAAAAATACATGTTTTTTGAGTCGCAAGAACGTTAATTATAAACATTGTGAATCATTGTAATTATTCATAAGCATCACCAGCTTAAGGGTATTGAAACCAGGACCCAACCTCAAAATTGAATTACCTCATTTTACTCCGTAAATGCTAAAATTACATCTTTTTTAGATAATTAAGGTCTATTTCTGTTTTGAATCAAATCTGTATTAGGAGTGGAAAATTTGATAATTTAAATATTTTTTGTATAAACCGTTTTTTTTAATCTTACCCGAGCATCAAAAAACGTTTTACGTAAAAGCTATTAAAATTAGGCAATTTTTCACTCCGAATATAGATTTGACCTAAAACAGGAATAGGTCCTGATTATCTGGAAAAGATGCAATTCTAGTATTTATGTAGTAAAATGAGGCAATTCAATTATCCTTTTATTTTTCGGATTGTTAATACAGCTTAAATATCAGCAAGTTTCTGCATTATGCAGGTCTATATTTTTTGTTTCTAAATGAGCACTCGAGACAATATTATGATTGCTTCTTTATACTTTTTATACTTTCTCCTCCATACTTATTTATTATTGATTCCGAAAAAATATGACCATTTTCTTACAAACTATTCTTCGTAAGTCCCGCAAGATGTGAAAGGAAGCTAATAAGGATTTTCCTTATAAATTCATCTTCGAAGGCGTTTGTCAAAAGTCGTAATTTTCTACAAAAACTTAAAAAAAATTATCAAACATAAACCTTTATTTTTGAATCGTAGATTTTTCTTATTATTAGTAGAAAACCTACCTAAATTACTTACTTACTTAAATTGTATTATCAATAATAATCGTGGGTAAAAATTTGTTGGAATTTTCTATGTGTTAAAATGCGAAAAAGCGTATTTCTTTATAATATAAAATTTAATAATACTAGACGCCAGACAGGTCCAGAGGAGATAATATGTTAGGGGGGGAGGGGGGGTCGCCACCTGAAGATTATATTTTCCCCTCTACTTGGGAAACTGAAAATCATAATTTAATGTTGGACCTTTTTGCTCAGAGAAGTGGGGTGGGTGTAATAACCCATAGCCTTCCATCTGGATCCAGTCGGATCCGTCATTTAATAGAAGCCGTACTAATTCAAACATTTACATTATGATTATATAAAATACAGAGAATGGAAAATATCAGCTGACGTCAATCGACTTAAAATAAACCACGTGAAAAAAAATAAATCTGATAATATTTGAAGGCCACTAATAGGGAATATGTCTTTTTTTACATGACACTTTTTTTTAACGGCTGATCGTAATGCAAAATTATACAGAATTTAAAAGATGCAGCCCATTTAAATGAGTATTTTTATTATAAGTTTTTGCTTTATAATTATGCATATTCAAGAAGAAATGCGAAGAAAATTGTTATAAAGATAAGTGAATCACCTATTCCACTTATTAAGAGATCTTTAATATACATTTAAATTATTCTTAGATTCTTGATTAAAAATTCATATAAATATGTAAAATAACTATTTTATTTGAAAAATTATTGCTATTCACGTATAAATTAGGTTCAATAAGAGATAAAATAAAAAATAAAATAAGACCTAATGTAACTACTTTTTCGGATAACTTATATCTCATTAAAAAATTTGTTGGTCATCAATTAAGGAGTATTTCGCTTTCAGTGCTTTTTGAATATATCTGCGATGTGGAGACAGACAACATTTTTTAATGCAACTTTAGATGACTGTTTTTGACTTCCAAAATGAATTTGTAATCCCTATCAGAACTACGAATGAAGAAATTTTTTTGTATGCGCTCTAATGTACAACTGGTAAATTACTATGAGCATTTCAGCTAATGTTAAAAAAGAGCCGCATTCATACTACTTGACGGCACTGTAATATCATTTTTCTGGAAATGTTTTATTTGAAAGGAAGCTTTCTTAACATTTTTTTTTTCGTTGGAATCAAAAATTTATTGAAATAATTAAAAAAAACAATGTAATTTTTTGTTCAAAAACTTCCAGAGGTAGAATATCCTAAACGATTTTTAAGATTTTTTTCCAATTAAGGCTTATTCTATATATAAAACAAGCAAGTGTTTGAAGTTTTTGGTACCGAAAAAATGATTAACTTGATTGTTGAAAGATTTGTTTAATGCACTTTTAGATGAGGATCACAATTATTTTTTAAGTAACACCATTTTTGCAATCGCCATCAATTTACAAGGCAGCTTTCCTAGTGATTACAATTGGGTATCGTCATTTCAATATTTCTAATTAATTTCAATCTGGTATTTTTGTTGCACGGAAGATGTTCTCATACTTCAGATAAAACCAAATCAATCTGCAGAAAAGAATAATTTTTTTGTTAAAAACTGCAGTGTATCGTTGATTACAGTATATATTTAATTTGGCATTGGATGCTCTGCCAGTACCGGCAAAAACCTTTTCTGTCGGTACCGACAAAAACTTTCCCTGCCGGTATCGGCAAAAAGGTTCTCAGCCGATACATTATTACGTTTATGTACATTATTACATTTTCATTACATCCTTTATTACATTTCTATGACATTATTACAATGTTATTGTACATAACATCATTTCTGTGACCAGTCAGAAAAGGGTGCCGTCCCGTCCGCACGGAAAGTTGAAAAGGGGTAGGGGTTTGACCATCATTATTTCTGTGACCTGTCAAAGGGTGCCCTATTGCCCCAACTTGACTTTGGAAAGGGATAGGGATTTGATCAACATTATTTCTGTGACTATTCAGAGAGGGGTGCCTGCCCGCCCTTCCAAAAATACAGAATAGAAATATAAATTTATTCTAATGTTTAATAGAAATGAAATAGTTATGTGCGTTTTTTTGGTTATACTGCCGCTGCGAAAACCTTGAAGGCAAATAGTACACAGTTTTCTAGTTGCTTTTCAATACATTCTGAGGCAATCTATTGTGAAACGATATTCTTTTGTTGAAAAAAAATGATTTCGCAATAAATACAAATTTTCGATGTTCAAATACGAGAAATAAGTAAATTTTTTAATAAAAATGTTGTATACACTGCCTGTATGAAGTTTAAGTACATTATCGACGTTAAATTCATACCCAAGCCTAGGAAATTATTCCAACAAATTTGTGAAATTTACAAAATGAAGAGCCAATTTTTCTTTCTAAATGCGGATTAAGGATACTAATAAATGTTACGTGATTGCTGAGTACATATAACAAGTTTTTAGTCGTGGAATGGCAATTTCTGCGAAGATAAAAATCAAAGATACCTTGCCTGTGTTCATTTGTTATTAAAAAATTAAGGGTTGGATTTCTTAGTATGAAATGGCACACCCTGATTTGGGATCTGATGATGTACGTATTTAATAATTTCGTATGTTTCCCTTCTCAGAATTTTTCATTCTACGACTACAAATTTATTCTCATTACTCAACAATCACGCAATGTTATTTCTTGTCCTTGGTTTGGATTCAAAGATTAGAATTTGCTCTTTATTTTATGAATTTTACAAATTAAGACCAAGAAATTATTCTTCAATTAAAATAAATTTTTGTTTGCATAGAAAAAATATTTCTTTCAGATGATTTAGAAAAATATCGCGGCTAGTCATACACCTTTTTGGGATAATTTTCAAATTTATATTGATCAAATGTAATTGATAAATATAAAAATTCTTATTAATTTTGTCTTTTAACAATTGACATAATGAATGAGGAAATTGTTTGGCTTTTTCACATGCAAAACTAGTGAAGGAGAGTTGATAGTTCAATTGAATTTTGATACATAAACTGAGGCGTGTCGCCATATTTCACAATAAAAGTTCTGTGTATAATAGATACTATTAATACGTGGATAAAAGATTTGAATTTAATAAATGGTAATTTACTTATTTTCCCATGTACATAACAAAATATGACTATAGATGAATAATTTTAGCAAGGAAATGTAATGGAATCCTTGATTTACATCGATTTAATAAGTCTTTATATGAAGTTAAAAATATATTCATTGAATATTAGTTTGAAAAAATTATGAAATTGCAATCAAGGCATCATAAAGAACGTGAACTTCTAAATGAAATTTATAACAAAATAATAAATTCAAAAAATAATTCAAATTTTTTGGTGTACATCATTTACGATATATAAGAATATAAAATCAAAGAAAGACGTCGGACTTCATGTTTTAGACACGCGTATAATTTATGATCTATGAGTCTCAAGGTAAACTAATATAAATAATATCTATTATCCACAGTATTCTTATTATGAAATATAAAGAAGCACAGCAGTTGACGACTTCGAATTTAATTCAAGTACCAACTGTTTTTCACTGGGTTTGAACGTGAAAGAAGACAAAACAATTTCGTAACTTATTATATTATTTGTTAGAAGCAAAATAGAAAATTATCCTCATCGCTACACTTTAATTGCTTCCGACAAGAATTTTCATATGTAATACTCACATTCAAACAATATAAATTTAAACATTATCCTAAAAAGATGGATGTCTAAATGCGACCTTTTTTTAAATAAAGGAAACAGTACCAAAAAAAATTTTCTTATATCACAAATAACGGCCACATGCTTTTATAGTCTTAGATGTATTTTTCTATCATATAGTATAAAAATAAATTAATTTTTGGGCTATCTACAGTTACTATTCACAAATTATGTTTTTATAAACTATAGTATATTCTGGTACGAACATTTTTCGCCATTTTGTCATACATTCAGTTATAGTTTGTTGTTCCAAAGACAATCTCTTTCAATCTGGACCAAGGACACGAATAAATATTACGTGATTGTTGAATAATCAGAACAAATTTTCAGTCGTGGAATGGAAAATTTTCCAAAGCTAAAAATACGAGATTATAAAATACATACAACCTCAAATCTTGAAGCCGGGCGCTCCATTTCATATTAAAAAATCTTACCATTAATTTTTTATTTAAAACATTTTTGCTCTAATAAAATTAGATCATTTAAGGGTAGACGCAAAGGTTAACTTTTAGGATTCTCTGACCTTCTCCGAGTTTTTCCCTGACCAGTTTTTTATTTTACCTGAACATTTAATGTTTAATTTTCGGCTTTAGGTGAAAACACTAATTTTATGATGTTGGCCTATAAATACCCTTATGAAAAAAAGTATTGGTAAGTATTGGATCCAATGCGTTTCTCGCGAATAAGTATTGGAAATGCAATATTTTTTCGCAAAAAAAGTACTGGATCCAATACTTATCTATACTTATTTTTCATAAGGGTATCTGCAGCTTGTTCGGAATTTATTATTTTATTTAGACCAGACCTTCTTTAATATTTTTGCCAGCCACGGAACGGATTAGATGCTTTCTTTTTTTTTTTAATTTTAAAGTTTGGTTTTTAGTAAAAATTCTAATTTTATGATTGTAGCCTATGACTTTTTCATGATTTTCAGGCTTTCCCTGAGCTGCGGTCACCTTGTAATGTCGACAAATTCTTCACTTATTATTACTAAAAAGCAAGCAACTTCAGTAATATTATCATGATTAAAATATCTTGGTTTGATTTTCAAAATTCGAATAGGAGTATATTTGAGATCTGACCTTGTATCTGATGAGAAATGAACTTTATAAATTGAGAATATGAGAAATGAATTTTATGAAGATTTGAATAGTAAGGTTTTTTTCTTAATTTTATAATTTTACAAATTTTTTGGAATACTTTTCTATGTTTGGCGATAAATGGAACGCAATATTTCACTAATTACAATTGTGACGCCAAATCTGATAAACTTTCAAACGATTCTTCCTTGAAAGTCACAAATCTACCAAAACCTTTCACGGGCAGTGTAAACAAGATTTTTAAAAACAAAATCACTCATGTCGCGTTTTCGAACTCAAAATTATTCCTTGTTGCAGAATCATTCCTTTTCACCTCAAGAATAATATTTTTTCACCATAAATTGTATCAGGTTTAAAAATATAAAATGGCATTGGTAGTTTTCAGGTTTCTGGTCAGCATTGGAGTAAGTAAGTATTTCTACTCAATTTATGAAATATTTATAAATTAAACCAGTTCAAACCTAATTGTTTGTTATTAATATATATGTAAAAATACCAGAATATTGTGGTTCTGTGACCCACCGTAAACTCTATTATGGTGGGATAAGAATGGTTCAAGATTTTAAAGGCTACAGGGTATTTTGACAAAAGAAGAACATTATCATTTAGAGTGGAGAGAAATGCCTCATTCTAGTTCAGAGTGGTGTAAGAATGAGTCAAAATTACGAAGGATTTGCGTCTTGTGTCCAGAACAAATTTGAATTAAGAAATTTCAAATTAACCCTAGAGTGGAACTATCAATTTTTTACCTTCTAACCCTACAATGGGGTACAATCGTTCCCCAACTTTCTCGTTAGCGTAAAACATTACCCATATGCGAGAATACGGTTCAAATTGATATAAATCTCTTCATTCTTTAATAGCGAAGAGAATGGTGTGTGATAAAATCAAATTTATCAAGAATGCATTGTTGAAAAAATCGTTTAAAAGGCAAAAAGTGTCGAAAACATGCAAAAATGAGCAGAGATTTAATTTTTCGTCGTTGGCTATTGGCTTAATTTGGCATCCGGGCTTTCGACTCACCATTTGAAATTGTCTCGGCTATTGGCACAATTCAAATTTGAGAAAAGTTCTGGATAGATTACATCTAAACTACTTGATGCACGATCCGATACACCTGGATCGTTGACTCAATATTTGGGGTTGTTTTGGCTATTGGTTGATACAATTTCAATTACAAAAAAGTTTTTGTAGATATTTTCTGATACACTGTGGTTATAGTTTTTGATAGGGTAAGACCAGAAAAAAAGTGAAAGATGCCAAAAGATACATAAGTTGGGTTCAATTAGAAAGCTTAACTTCTATGTTCAGTAGCAGCGTCTCATGCTCAGTTTTACCCAAATTTAGGTACATTCAGAAAATCTAATTTTTTTTGTCTTCTGACATTTGAAATGTTTTATAGATATTTTGAGACATTTTTCAACTTATTGTTATTCACTTACAAGATTGAAATCTTATGCTCGATAGCGGAGTTTTGTGGTCAGTTTTATCCAAAGTTGGTTGCATTTCTTTTTCTAATTGTTTTCTGACTCATTGGAGGGGAGAAAATGAATATTAATAATTGATATAATTTATGAAAATAATTCCTTTAAAATTTTTGCTTCTAGCGAAATTTGTTTTCAAGTTATCATTTCCGTACTCCTAAAATCTAATTGTGTCAGGATGTTAAAAAATAAAGAAGCCATGATTTCTTACTTTTGGAAGCTGGAATATATATTTACTCATATATCTAATGAATTTTCAACTAATCCTGTTCTGAGGATTATGTTGTGGAATACTGGATTTCAAAAGATACTCCCACAATGAAAATAATACTAGGAACTGATTTTTAAGCAAATACCTATATTTTAAATCAGGGACTCGGATCGAAAGTTTTCCTCCAGTTTCATTCTTCTCCACTCAGAATTGTAAAAGAGACGCCCTTTTTTCGGTCTCATCAACGGAAGTGTCATTTTTGTACTACAGGTATTAAAACTGAGTTAAACCTTTTAAAAGATGGATGGCCAAAGCGATTTATTGTATCAAGCTGTTCCTTTTTCGTGACGAATTCCAACTAACAGCAATTGAGAACACAGCCTGCCAGGATGTTTGTACTTTCATCATGCGTTTGTACCTTGAGGCTTGGTTCTGCGCGTCTAATGCTTTACAAGCGCCATATCGTGATCTTGAGTTTCCAAGAAATCTCTCTGAATATAAGAAAATAGATTGCGATATATCCCGCGTAGTTATGAAAAAATGTTGTGGTCATCTCTGGTAATTTACATCAGAAACGGTAGGGTTGTCTTTCTTCGATTCCTTTGGAGATTGTAAACGATTGATTATTCAACCAAAGGATGTTCCAGAGTTCGTAAAAAAGGAATTGAAGACTTGGTTTCAGTCAGGACTATGAATTTCTTTCAACGGTTCGGGATTCTATGTTCCTTTCTTAGCCAAGATCTAGTGGACTGGGTGGTGCTCGAAGATTACCATCAAAGTCTGCAGAAGTTAAAAAATCTGAAGGTTGTGAACGACACAGCAGAGAGGGGAGTCAAATTAATGACCGATTATAACAAATTGTTAACAAAAAACAAAGAACAGTAGCAGTATTCACTACAAGTCGTAAGTGATTATCTCTGTCGCTTTCCGTAAGAGAAGAAAACCACTTTGTTGAAAAGTTCGTAAAACTGCAATTATACTCGGAATGTCTCATTTCTTAATGTAAGTTGAAAATTGATTCTTAATCTAATGTATAACATATTCCTAATTTCTGATTAAATATTTCATATTTTGTTCAAATTTATAAACATTACGTAACTTTTGGAAATAGTAATAAAGTACCCATTATTACATTATTGAAAATTTCGAGACTTACTTTCAACCATAAGCTTTGTAACAATATAATTGTTTTTTCCTTAAAATTGGTAGATTTTAATACGAAAAGCTTAAAAAGACGAGTTTTAGTGTATTGCATAAGGCACTATTTTGAATTTTTAAAAATGTGGACATTCTTGCATACCGAAATATGTTTCTTGGCAATAATGCAGTCTTTCAATTGACACCTGCAAAGACGTTATCTAGAAACAAAAAAATAATGAGTAAAAAAAATAATTTGGTGGCCATCTTGAATTTTTTCAAAGTTTTTAGTTTTCATTGTCATCACGTGCTCTCTAATAAATAAATCTGCCTTTTGTATAAATGAGACGAGATTTTGTTATCAATTGTAGAAATTTTAATTTTGGTTCAAATTTAGGGGTCCGACATTTTGTAAATTCAAAAAAAAAATTTCGTTTAGATGTGTTTTTTTAACATAGTCTAGAGATCACAATTGCACAGAGACAAAGGATTCTGGTGAAATATAAAAAAATTTGGTGGAGATAATTTATACGGTCGTTGGAACAAAATAGGGGGGTGAGACCTAGAAGAATCGAAAAAATACACCAAGAGTAAATAAGGACCACCCTATTGCGCACGGTTCAAGCGTACGCGAAGACAATAAATGAGTTTGCCGTAGCGCGACGCAACGCGTTCTACATACGCATTTGTTCGTGAATTTGGCTGTGCTTGGCGTAAAACTCAATACTCTGTCTCTTTCCTTTGCACTAAGATGAGCAGATAATAAGAGACAGAGTATTGCGTTTTACCACGAGTGGAGCTAAATTAACGTCTTTGTAGATAGCAGTTTTTAGACCTATTACAGTATCAATATAAAAGAGAGCTTACTATATTTTAGGTATATAATTTCCGATAGCTAAAAAAATAAACGATTTTAATTTTTCGGTAAATCTACACAAGATTTAATCAAATGATTACCGGCAAAGGTTTTAACCTAAAACCGAAGTCCTGAGCCGAGTTAAATAAATACGACATAATTCTATATTTATAGGCGTCGAGCATGTCTACAACTTTTGTTAACATTATTTTAAAAAATTTTCCATCTTTCTCGAGATAAACGTGAAAACTTATGAATTTTATGGGCTTCTTATGGTTTTCGTCACGAAAATCAAATTTTCGCCAATTTTCACTATGATTTTCGTAATCAGCGCATCAAAATACATAAAAGTACGGAGCTTAAAAAATCAAAGGTGAAGGCTATTCGCATCTACACCCGAATATATTATTAATTTTCGAGAGACCGTAGAGAAAATTTTTTTTCGCTCGATGGGCAGGTTCTTAAAACTTAGTAGGGTGATGAAAAATGCAGTTAAAAATTATTTTAAGGTGAAAATATTCATCCGGAATACCATGTGAAAGTACACGTGAAAATTAATTAAATCCACGTGAAATGCAAGTGGTAATTTAAAGCAATGAAGGAAACGTCGAAGCACAACGTAGGTTACGACGTGGCAATCTACGTGGACTTCCACGTGGCACTTCATGGCCTGGTTTCCGTGTACCTAAAATCTTTAAGCCAGCTACAAAATTATATCCATTTTTGCTCATCTCTCACGGGTTACGAGGTACTTACAATTGAAAAATTATGTTTAGAATTTTACGTAGATTTTAACGTGTACTGTGAAATATACCACCTGAATTTCGACGGATATTTTCACGTGGAATTCCACGCAGATATTTTCACCTAAGTGCCCTTCATCCAACTCCTTATATAAGTATGATTCAGACTTAGGTGGACATTACATTTAACATATTGTTATTTTCGAAAACCTTACTCTCTAAATTTATTTATTTACCAATAGAATTAAGGACAACTGTCAAGGCAAAGACCAGAGTATGAACGATCTCCATTATTTTTAATCAGGGGAAAACCTGATTACTCCGTTAATGAAGAATTTGGTCGAAATTGTATCGAATGAATATTCTGGTGTTTTATTCAGGTGTGTACTCTGCATACATGCTATCTCAATCGTTATCTCATAACTTTCAGACCAAGTTTCTCCGGCTGAGATATTATTATTTCATAAATTAGTCCAACGATAGAAATTTTGTTATCTAACCGAGACTAGATCGGGAAAATAAAGCGAATTTTCAAAAAGCGCTTCGATAAATATCTGAGTCTCAATCAAAGAATTTTTATGTTATGTAGAAATAAAAATTATTCGAAAATGGCCGCCTAGTAAATTGGGCTATTATGGTCAAAAGCATATGTTTTTTATTATACTTAAAAAAAAATCTTTGCATTGCTTCGCACAACATAGATAATTATAACTAGGTATCTTAGCGTAAATAAACCAAGCATTGTGTGAAAATATTTAGTTTTCAAGAATCTGAATTTATTCATTATTCTTATCGATAAAATAATGAGATTCAAATAATTACCTAGAAGCGTATCTTACTGACAAAAAAATGCTTTACATCGTTGCCTTATTTAATTTTTGAAAATAAAATTTGTAATTCCTTAACTTATCAAAGAACAATTTTGAACAGAAAAAATAGGTAAAAGTAAAAATAGTATTTGACATTTATTTATTCATTATCCAACATTGAATGCAGCACAATTGCAGTTCATCTTTTTCTCGAAAAAAACAAGGTTTTATTCAATAACATACCATAAAATTTAATAAAACATTTGTAGCTCTTTTTTTGGTTTTTTACGAATACAATAAAAACTACGCGTTTTATTAAAAAGTGATCATGAACAAATTTGTATATCTTTTTTTGGTACACAATTTTTGCCAATTCATCTTTTTCGTATCTTGCATAGTTATAGTAATTTTGTAGGACTTTCAAAAAGCAACGTTTTTGTCTTATTGACTTTTTTTCGTATCTTGCGTTGTTTAGCTTAAAATTTTAATTTTCGTTTGATTTTTCAAATGTTCTAAATGCTATTACTCTAAAAATTTTCTTTTCATCGAAAAAAGTCGTTGAAATAAGTTATTTCGATTATCGAGTACAGCGAATAGCCGTACATAAAGTTTTTAAATCTTTAAAAAAATGGTATCAAAAATTTTTTAAATGCTCCAACTTTTTGAAGTTTCATCCCCACAGACGACGACAACGTCAATGATGACAACAGACAGACAGACACCGACGTAGAAACTATTTTTTCTGACTCAGGGTGCCTCAAAACTTCGACATTTAATGGAATCCACGAAAGTCATTTTTCCCATAAAACCAATACCTTCTCATTGAGATGAGAATGTCAAAATCAATATTCAATGCCAGGTTTTTAAAATCTTTTTCATTTTTGAGGTTTGAATTTGAGAAATTACTCTCTTAAATTTTCATAGTTTTGAATTTATTCTGAAGGCACAGTTTCTCTAATCCGCTCTCTACTTTAATGGGCTCTTTTTTTTAAATAAGCAAACATTTTAGAACATAATTATGTAAAAATTGTGCAAAATAATAACGTTCTAAAATTTTTTGTTAATTCAAAAAGGAAAGCTCACAAATATTATTTAAATAATAAGCAATTGAAGTAAAATAATGAAATAACTGGATTAAAATAAACTATATAAGCGTAATAATTTGTAGGCAATAATACATTTATTCCAGAATATTGCATACATTTTCACGTAAATATATTATTCTCATGTTAGATCTACTCACTACTCATTTTGATTCAACAATTCAGGAGGATTCCGAATAGGCATATAAATATCGTTTTCCCATGCTGTAGGATTATTTTGAATCGGTCCACGTTTGCCACTACCATGCTTCTAGCGTAGAAAATCTAAAGTAAACTTTGTTGGAAAAATATAAATCCTATATCAAATTTGAGCGCCTCCTATGATTCCGCCCCCCCCCCCCTAAAAACTCACTTTATAGAACGACATTGATGCAGTTTTTAAAATTGAGTTCAACACGTCTGATTAGACTTTACCGAATGTGAATAAATCAATTTTTTATTGAGCTCACATTTTGCATACGACACCAGATATTTAGACCTCTTACAATAAAAACTGTGGAAACTTTTTTGTTGCACATAGTAGAATTCATCTTAAACTAACCTTCAATTCTTTAAAAAATTTTGGCTATCAGCATACATTTTTTGAAATTCAGCCCAAATTCTTTGAAATTCACTATAAATTATTTAGAATTCCCAATTGAATCTACAGAATGCACCCGCTGGGGAATTCACTCGTCAAAAACCCGCAGGTAGTAATCCCTATTAGGCATTATCAAATAATGATTAAGGATGTATTACGGCACTATTGAAGAGTATGGCAGTAATAGAATTCACTAACGCAGTGGAATAGGTCAATATCAGGGGAAGAAACTGTTGACGTTTTATTATCTAACATGATAATTAAATAATACATTTTCATTTTAGCATCAGTTGAAGTAAAATTTTAACCACAACTAAACTCAAATAATTGGTCATGAATTCAAGTAAATTTTCAAATTGTTATATTGTTTTATAATTCATTATTGTTGCAAACATATAATTACACAAAATACCGATATAACATAAATTGATTTAAAATAATCGGTATAAGTTATAATAATCATCGATAAAAGAAGCTGCTTCTTTCCACGTCATTATTTGTGATTTGTGAATTTTTTCTACAATTTGTTAATCATTATGATAACTTTGATGTAACATGTACAACAAACACTAATATTATCTAGCTTTCAAGAAACTTCAATGAGAAAAATAATTTTTTCACGAAAAAATGTTCATTTGTTCTATTTCTTTATACTATATGTTATTAACATTAATAATGGTTGGATTTTCTCTAAAATTTTCTCCTACAATATCAGTGCTGAGGTACTATCAAACCAGAGTAAAAAAATACTTACTCAAGTAAAAAATATTTACAACTGCATATTAATATTATAAATTTTATAGAGCAATTGTTAATTTGATTATTAACTAAAAATCTTAATTAAATAGCATTCATATCTTGCTTTTGACAGAATTTATTGAAAAAATGAACATTTTAACGAATAAATGTTCCTTTGGGGCATTTCTTAATTGAGGGGTTACATGCAATAACCGGTTATAGAATTCTAACGCACAGTTTTTTTGGCCTCTCAGATCTTGTAAAAAATGTTTCAAATTCCAATTCTGAAAACATATATTCAAGAAGAAAATTTAATTCCGCATCTTTTTTTCATCATAAAAAATATAGCCCTTGTAGTTTTTAAAATAAATAGAAAAAATATATTTTTTCACCATTTTATGTACCCTGCCTATAAGTGTCTCTATATGCATATTAATCAATACACTGTACTAATCGATTTAATGTACGTATGTAATTGCGCATGTACTTTCTTGTACTTTCCATAGACAGAAGGTTCTAGACGTACTGCCATATATAACCCGCCCGTTTGGGTCAGTTAGTCAGTTCTTCGTCATCCCTCGCTTGTAATTAATCTCGTAACTTGTTTAAATAAAGCATATATTAATATATTGAGTGTTAATATTGGTGATCCTGATCCTGAACGTTATCAGCGCATAACAACCAAAACAAAATTTTATTATTTTTTTGACGTCAACTCGCGCTCAGTCACTCAATTTTGAGAAGTTCGTAATGAAACTTACAGTAATTACTCTTTGCACTATTCGTAGCGTAATGGCGTATGTTAAAAGTTCAGATAAAGATAATTTTTGTTCACAACGTTGTAAAAATTGGACAGTGATACTTTCCAGAGTTTGGGGAGTCGAGCGAATTTTGAAACAGCTAAAAGTTCTAGCGGGAAAGTTGTTCAAAAAGAAATAAAGAAGTTTTCTGGAAAATATTACTTCTACTGATTTAACGGTCAAAAACTATGATTGTTTTACTTCCAACACGTTCGGTGCTCGCGCTTAGGCAAGGTCGTCTGCGCTCAGGTAATCAAGTGCGACTAGCAGCTCGTTGAAAGTACACAATTAAAATTAAATAAGTACTAAGTGAAAATTATTGAGGATAAATTTTTCATAGTGCATTCTGCTTTGTTTCCCAAAAAAATGTGAACAAAGATATGCCTGTAAGATCTTAAAATGCCACAATGTACTAAATATAAACAAAGTGATCATCTCTGCGTTGTTCTTCGAATAGTGCACATTAAAAAATTTCCATTATTTGCCAAACGGTAATGTAGAGTTTTTTGATAATTACAGAGAAAAAAATCTATCTTCATTTAAAATAAAGCCTGAAGTTAAGCTTGCAAAGAGCACCACACTCATCTGTTGGAATAACTAAAGCAAAATTGAATGACGCAAAAAGCCTATTAAAATATCTTAGTCCTGAAGGACAAGCGTTTTTCAACGAATACTGCGCATCGATCACGAACCATAACGAAGTAGATGATACTGTTATTTTATCTGGTGAGGAATAAAGTACATTTGTCTATTTGAGAATGTATTTCTTATGTTCTATTATATATAGTAGTCAATAAGCTTAAAAAGTAAAATAAAAGATATTGATAAGAAAACATAATTATTCAGTACTCCTTCGATTTTCATTGTGTACTTTCAACCAGATGCTAATCCCACTCGATTACCCGAGCGCAGACGACCTTGCCTACGCGCGAGCATCGACCTATACATGGAGAATAGACACAAGGAGACCACAGTCCTGTACATTGACTTCACGAAAAATGAGCATGTTTTTTCCCGAAGTACACGCGCCTGAACTTCTCGTGCGTGGCGCTAGTATGAACATGTGTATAGAATCAATAGGGCCGCCCATGTGAAAATACAATAATATAACCTCATATCATGTGCAATTAAATACTTTGTTAAATACGTTAAATATATCATTTATGAAGTGAAAGTGCAATATTGAAATAGTAAGTGCAATACTTTTATTGAAATTTCGTTTATTTTAAATGATACACAAGATGACCATTACATATAATCATGCAAAAATGGATCATACAAACG
Organism: Andricus grossulariae; assembly: GCA_011634705.1. Lineage (NCBI taxonomy): Eukaryota > Metazoa > Arthropoda > Insecta > Hymenoptera > Cynipidae > Andricus > Andricus grossulariae. The sequence goes on along the minus strand of JAABKJ010007545.1, from coordinate 250,581,199 downwards.
TGTGAATGATTGAATGATATTATTGTTAACATGTTTTAAATTTACTAATCACTTACAATTATAATTTTGATGTTATACTTCTTTGCAGAGTTGTAAGAAGAAAGCGAATCCGTATCGCAGATGCGCAATATGTAATTATAAACAGTATCAAAGCAAGAAGGAAAATGTTCCCTTTCGGAGTTTGTTTCGTATACCTCTTGTTTAAAGTTTACGCGAGAAAAATATGTAACAATCCTTCTGGTTAGAAAATTGAAGAATTTAAAATGAATACCTATTTTGAATATCTCATGAAATTGAGCGGCAAAGTTTTTACTTCTTAATTTTTAATAAGAGAGTATTATTATTGTAGGATGAAAGTGCAAGAAGTTTATGGGCAGATGCCATTTCGCAATCCTTAAACGGATTAGATTTTATAAGCGAATCACATTTTTGTGAAGAAGATATTGTCTCACATTTTGAAACAAAATTGCCAGATGGAACAATTAATCGCATACAGAGAGGGAGAGTATTAATAAAACCAAACGCTATATTCCTAAAAAGGTTACATATTTTTACTTATATAGCTATATCGTACGCAATAGAATTTACACTTCAATATTGTTGCAGACTGAAATGTGTGAGAAAGGAATGCCTGATTTCGGAGATGAAGCCAATGTGGAGCTTTCACCATGCATATTGGACGCTGTTAATGCTACAAAGGTTAAAAACCTCGATCACAAGAATCGTACTATTCTTTAAATTCAGCAGGGGAAAGCGAGAATCACTACTCCTTCTTTGCAAAGGTATAAGGCGAGCTTTTCACAATCACAGGGTGTCCAGCAACCTTGAAAACCTGGAATTGTCCTTGATTTTTCCTAAAACTTGAAAACCTGGAAATCTCATTGATTTTTTCATTTGCTCATTTGCTTTCAAAACAGTTATTTTATTGAAATGTGAAGAGTAATTAAAATCTTTTAGTCTATCATGAAAGAAGCATCTCATTCAGAAGAAATATTGCTACTGAAAAGTTTGTTATTATCAAGATATAACTTATCTTTTGTCCATCACAGAATAAATACAGAGATTTAAAGGAATTTTTTTTAGACTGTTGCCAATTATTTTATAGATTGCCAATTAATATTCCATATCATCGACTTTAATATTGTGAATAATTCTGTAAGTTTTTTTATTTCTTCTCAGCTAATATAGAATGTTAATGTATACATTTTCCTGATATTCAATTTGCAAATTATACAAATTATTAGTAGAAAATTTCGATGTTAATTCAGTTTCAGAATTAGAATAAGCCTTGGTCATAAAATTTGAAATGATTCAATGATTTCAACGAATACAAAAGGTTTCAAACAAATGCGAAAGATTTCAGAAAGATTTTGCAGGTATTTCAAAGAATTCATAAGGATTTCAATAGACTTAAAGTATTTCGAACATTTCAAAATGTTTGAAAAATTTTGAACGATTTCAACATTTTTAACATTGATTCAAAATATTCCAATGATTTCAAACGAATATAAGAGTTTTCAGGGAGATTTTACGAATATTTCAAAGATTTCATAAAAAAATATATATTATACAAATATAAGCCTCTTTTATAATTGTCATTCGACGTCAAATACGGAATACTAATTAATTGCTGAATCCAATCTTTATCTCGGAAAATTCTATCCAAGCACGCAAGAATCTTTTCTTTCGGAGATATGGCGTTGCTTCTTTCAATTTTATATCACACAAATATAAGCCTCTTTTAATAGTTGTCATTCGACGTAAAATATGGAATATTAGTTAATTGCAGAATCCAATGTTTATCTCGGAAAATTCTATCAAAGTTTTGGATACTCAAGCCTTCAATCAGGAAGATCCTACAGTGCTTCCAATAAAGGATAATAGAATGCAAGAATCTTTTCTTTCGGAGGTATGGCGCTGCTTATTTCAATTCTATATTACACAAATATAAGCCTCTTCTAATAGTTGTCATTCAACGTAAAATGCGGAATATTAATTCATTTCAGCATCAAATCTTTATCTCTGAAAATTATTTTCAAGCTTCGGATGCTCAAGCCTTCAATATGGAAGATTCTACAGTGCTTCCAATAGAGGATAATAGCATGCGAGAGTCTTTTCTTTCGGAGATATGGCGCTGCTTATTTCAATTTTATATCACACAAATATAAGCCTCTTTTAATAGTTATTATTCGACGTAAAACACGGAATATTAATTTATTCCAGCATCAAATCTTTATCTCGGAAAATTCTTATCAAGCTTCGAATGCTCAAGCCTTCAATATGGAAGATTCTACAGTGCTTCCAACAAAGGATAATAGCATGCAAGAATCTTTTCTTTCTGTTGGATGTCAATCCCGTTGTCGTGAGCGAAAGTCGAAAGGAAAAACAAGTTGTTTTGGAACACATGTTGTAAGTGTATAATTTTTTACAAAGGAGCATTTGAATAATGCCTCGTTTCAAGTTTTCAAGTGTTTTTAAATTTTTCAAAACGTAAATAAGTTTAAAGTGTTTAGACCTTTTGTGTTTGGTATACATTTCTATAGAAAGAAGATGAGGTGGATATATATTCATTCAAAAAGTTACAACGTGACGCTGAGAAAAGATTGCGTGATTCTTGGTCGACATTTCTATGTAACCGATCTGAAGTAATAATAGGTCAGTGGGATAAATCGGCGTTTCTCCAAAGAAGTTGCTGATTGATACGGACATGACTGTAAAGGTACATAAATAATATGATCTCGGACTGTTTGCTGATCATAATGATGCATTCATTCATGAAATTTTCTATATAGGAACTTGCACGTGGAGCATATTGAGTTGATCATTTTTTAAATTTTCGAGGTTTACCTTCACGATGTGCAAACGATGCTGCCAGGAATAAAAGATGTGCGTTCCTTTGAAGATGTGTTGCATAACTTAGCACTTTTAAAGCGCATAAAGCCTTATCCGGGAATGGAGAGAAGAACAAGGTAAAGTGCACATTATAGTTTCAAAATTTGTGTCAGTCACTGTAAGTTACATGAATGAAAGTCTGAATTTTATATATGTTAATGTAGGTCGGAAGTATGTTGTGGATATGTAGAAAAAAAGTCTGGAAGCGATTTTTGCATGCCATGTCGCCTGCAACGACGGAAAATAATAAGTCGTGAAGCATATCAAAAGAAACGATCAGAGAAGGAATTAACGAAGAAGAAACCGAACCTAGTACGCAAGTTCAAAGAAAAAGTGCAGCGCTTAAAAAGAAAAGTTCGTATCACACTTAATATTTCTAATTTGGAGACCCATATTTCACCTTTTTTTACTATGTTTTATATTTGAAGAAGCATTGTATGATCATACGATAGTATACATTTTATATATAAGTGGTAACTTATTTTTTTGAATGAGAAACATACAATTTTCGGAATGATCTTAACTGTTTCTGACTTAGGTTACAAAATTCATAGAAGGCATGATGCACATGAAAAAAAGTGCGCTGAAATGGATAAAGTAAAAATGAAAGAGAAAATTCGCGAATTGCCACCTGAGCAACAAGAAGCAGTTCGGGCCTGTTTTGAAGCAGCGAAAGTAAAAAGTCCTCGTGGGAAGTGCTACGATACACGATGGGTATACGAGTGCACTCTCATGCGAATTAAAAGTAAAACTTTATACCAACATATTTTGGATAGAAAATATTAGCTATTCCAACTTTGCAAACCTTGGATTCTTATTTGAAAAAAATTCATTCTTCGTGCGATTTCGACTCAAATGTATTTGAATGCCTTAAAGAGAAATCTTCAGATATGATCGAGAGAACTAGAAAGAAGAGGTTATAAAATATATATTGATTTATATTTATTTATATTCATTCGTAATTGTAATGAGTTTTTCTTTCGTATTAACAATTAACATATTATTTTCACAAAGGCTATAGTTTTCCTTGCGATTCTCTTACTGCCGGGTAAAAAAGCTCTGCCTTGACACGATTACTTTTCCTTTCAGGAGTTCTTTTACTTGACGAAATGTAATTGAGTCCCACAGTATCATTTAGCAGAAAATTTTTTCGATTTAACGGATTTATTGCGATCTTGGAGCACACACTCCAGTTCGACAATGTCGGGAACTAGGAGATCTTTCTTGAGTTTTGATTTATCATCCATTCACTGGAAAATGGATGCAAACGCTGGCAGACTTTCTTAGCAAAGGCTGTGCAACAGGAAAAATTTTAAGCCACCTGGTGATAGAGTGTAATAATCTATTGGACGCTTGTGGATTACGCGTGGACGCAATCGTAAGCGATGGTGTACAGTGGAACAGAGGAATGTGGACAAAGTTTAGAATAAATTAGGATAATGTTTCTTGCGATCATCCATGTGAAAAAAACGAAAAATTGTGGTTTCTGTCCAACTTTCCGCATTTAATTAAGAATCTGCGAACTTTCCTTGTGTCGAGAGAAGATATGTTGGTAAATTTTTCTCATAAAAGATTTATATGTTTTTATTACTGAATTTTTTAAGTATTTGTTACAAATGTGACTTTATTGCAGACTCATGATGGTATGATTCGAAAGAGGCACTGGAGGGCTCTTCTAGAAGTGGAGAATAAAAACTTTTATAAGTTGAATGTGGCTCATAAATTGACTGAAGACCATTAAGATCCTGAGTACTATGAAAAAATGAATGTTACTATGGCATTTTACGTACGTATTGTTGGAAGCTCACAATTATTCCTACCAGTAATATCGGATATTGAAAGGTTTTCACATGACAAAAACTTCAGTTTTTTTCAAGAGCCCGTACCCTTACAAAAATATATGACAGGAAAAAAATGACAGGCCTGTCATTTTTTCCCTGTAGTTTTTTTGCGACCACAGGAAAACGACAGGCAAAATAATAATTAATAATATCGTCTAAACATTATAAAGTAACGACGACATGCAGATTTATTAGTGAACTATTTGAACTTTCCTGTAAAGCTTAAAAAATCATAAGCAAAAGAAAACTATTATGGGAATATTCATGATGAAACACCTTTTTCTAGCCTGTGTTCAATTTCGAATTCTCTTTCAACACATCAATTGTGGAATGAGCTCGATTTGTCATTTCAAAGCTTTCTCATCCTTACAAAGCACTAAACTCGAATGCCATGGGCAACAATTTCGGACTATTTTCAACTTTCTTCATTCCATTAACAAGTTCACTGCGTGCTCTCTATTCCATGTATTCATCTCTTTTCGTTAAAAATGCTACTATCTGGTTGAAAATTTAATTATTTTTTTGAAAATTAAACTATTTTGTAAAAAGTAATCTTTTCAGTGAAAAATTAAACTGTTTTATTATACATTGTTCCTTTTGGATAGAAAATTCGTTCTTTCGGATTAAAAATTCTAATTTTTTGTTGAAAATTCAATTGTGTTTTAAAAAAATGTATGTCTCGGTTTTATAATTTCTAAGTTTGGAAGAAATATATAATATTTTGAATCTCTGTAAAACTTCTAAACTTCCTAAATATTTTTTTAACTGACCCGAATTTTTCCTAAAATTTTTTAAAATCTTTCAAAATTACAGAAATTTCATTCAAATCTTCCAGATTTGTTTTCTGACCGAAAAATCCCAAAAAATAACATTTCTGGCACTGAAAAATTCCTGAAAGTAGAAAATGTGGACAATTAAAATTTTTTCAATTGGAAAATTCCCGAATTATGAAATACCCAACAATTTATGATATTACCGAACTTTTAAATTCCAGAAAAATTCCGACATTGTGAAATTCACGAATTGGTAAATAATAAAATAATAATTAAAATATTTTTAATTGATAAACACATTTTTTATTCATTACTTATTTATTAGTTGAAGAATTTTTTAACTTTTTAGATTCGGGAATTGTCAAATTTAGTAACATTATAAACTATCAGAAATTTAATTATTCCATTATTTTCCAATTTGGGAATTTCAAATTGTGGACAGTTTTATAAATTCGGGAGTTTTCCATTTTTAGAAATCTTATGAAATGTTTCGTGAACTTTGAAAACAATTTTTTTTTGTAATTAATTTTTTTTTTTAAATAAAAAAATAATTCAGCATTTTCTCAAAAACTGAAGAATTTTTTTTACTATTTTCACATCTTTCAAAGTTCTTAAAAGCTTCTAAATTTGTTTTCGAAATCTTTAAAAAGCTACACTATGTTTAAAAAAATTTTGAAATCTTTTCAACTCTTAAATTATTTTCGATTGTATTCAAAATATCTAAATATGCCTTTTAAATATCTTTTAAATATATTTAAATTTTTCCTAATGTTTAAAAAAAATTCGGGGAAGTTAAAAAAATTGATTTGAAGTCTTCCAGATTCTTTTTTGATAATTTTGGAAGGGTTTTGAAATGTGTTAAATTCTTTTGAAATATTGTATTAAAATTAATTTTACAAAATTATTTGTTAAAAGTTTTTAAACACTTAAAAATCTAGAAAACTTTGAAGCATTTTTTTTATTTTACAGGATTTTACAAATTATTAGGAAAAATGCGAGTCAGTTCGAAAGATATTTTTTTTAGAAGTCTTTTAGAAGATTTGAAGAAATTAAACAATATTTTCTAAATTTTGAAAAATCTTTTCGAATTTAAAAATATTTTTAACCTCTTTAGAACTTCTAAAATTCCTAAATATCTTCTAAATTTACTCGAATTTTTCCTAAAATTTATCAAAATTTCTGCAAAATTAAAAAAATTGCCTTAAAATCTTCCAGATTTGGATTCTATATGGTACCCTATTTTCAGCCCATAACGAAACTTAAAAAAAAATTATAATATGATCGAAGCTTCAAAGATTGAGAGATTTTGAGAAAAAAATTCCGAAAATCAGGGAATTTCTGTAAGAAGTAACTATAAAAAGTGCAGTCAATACAGTCACTTTTTTAAGATAAAGTCATTATAGTCACTTTTTTTCAATAAATAACTCATGGGGTAACCACTATTCAATATATATTTTATACCTATTTCTGAATTATCTTGAATTATTTTGAAATATTTCAGGGTATTGTCAAAAATTCCGAGAAATTTTGAATAGATGTCAATAATCTGAGAGGATTGTTGAGATTTTAGGGTATTTTAAAAATTGTTAAGGAATTTTCAAGAGCTTTTAAAAGTTTCATGAGATTTCAAAGTATTTTAAGTATTTGAGTGAATTTAAAAAAATTCCAAAGAATTTTTTATTATTCTTATTCACTTGAAGGGATTTCAAAGCGCGTGAAATATTTTAGGATAAAGAATTTTCTAGAATTTCGGAAGACATGAAACGATTTTACAGGACCTATAAAGTTTTAAGATATTTTACAAGATTTCATCTCAACAGAATCTTAAAACTAAATATTTTTCAATTTTGTAGAAAAATTTGATGAAAAAAAATGTTGGAAACAAATTTTGTAAACAAAAAATTTATGGAAAAAAATGTTGGAAACACATTTTATCGAAAAAAAATGTTTAAGAACTAAAAAATTTGATTGAAAAAAATGTTTTGAAAAAATTTTGGGTGCTTATGCCCTTTTGTACGACGGACGGACGGACACCCTACCGAAACCATAAGGGCAGTAATTTAATGGTATTTCAAAGGATTTGAAATATTTTAGGATATTTTAAAAGATTCTATGGCATTTTTAAGAGATTAAAAAAATTTCAAGGGACTTAAAAGAGTTCTAAGAATTTTAAGGGATTTAAAAAAATTTGAATGCTGTTTTAATGAATTTTCTAGAATTTCGGAAGATATGGAAGGATTTTACAGGATCTGTAAAGTTTTGAAACATTTTAAAAGATTCTAAGGGTTTTCATAAAATTTCCAAGGATTTCAATGATTTTAAGGCATTTTAAAAGCTCCCAAGGTATTTTCAACAAATTTTCAAGATTTCTGGAAAGATCAAATTTCGTAAAACTTCACAGGATGTTATAATATTTTAATGGATCTAAAAAATTTATTCACAAGGAGCGAGGTATTTCGTAGGGTTTCAAAGATTTTACGAGAAACTCAAATATTTTTTGCAATTTATTTGGAATTCGCCATGAATTCTTATTAATTTATCCTGAATTCTTCTAAATTTACTCAATTGTACTCAATTCAATGGATTTAATAAAAGTTTTTGTTTATATCATCTTGAATTTTTTTAAACTCATCTTAAATTCTTAGGTATTTTATCAAATTCTTTTTTTCTTTAATTTTTCCACATTCACTTCAAACTTACTCAAATCAATTGTTTTTTTTTCTTCATATTTTTTAATTGTTTTGAACTCATTTGATTGTTTTTTAAATTCAGTTTGATTTTTCATGAATTTCTTCGAATTCTTCTCATTTCCCTTTAATTCCTTTAAATTCACTCAAATTTGATTGTAATCAATGTAATTTTTTCGATTTTAAAAACTGTTTCCTGTACATTTGAATTCTTTTGAATTTAACTTAAATAGTTTTGAAGTCTTATGAATTTATCCTAAATTTGTTACCCTTTGAGCACGAAATAAGTACCCTATGAGCGTGACAAAAAGTACCCTTTGGTGTCTTTATTTCATCCCATAGGAACTGTGAGGCCTGGATATGTTAGATCCCATGGGATAAGGAGGATCCCGAGTTCTGTGGGATAGGTTGGGGTTCGAGGGATAAGTAGGGTGCTATGCGTTAGTGGGGTCTCGAGGGTTAGGTTGAGTCCCATGGGATATTTAGGGTTCCGAGCGATAGGTGAGGTGCCGAGGGGTAGATTGAGTTTTGTGGGATAGGTTGGATTCCGAGCGATAGGTGAGGTGCCGAGGGATAGGTTGGGTTGCGCGGGATTAAGGAGGTCGTAAGGGATAATTGGGATGCTGTGCGTTAGTGGGGTCTCAAGGGTTAAGTTGGGTCCCATGGGATAGTTTGGGTTCCGAGCGATAGGTGAGGTGCCGAGGGATAGGTTGAGTTTTGTGGGATAGGTTGGGTTCCGAGGGATAGGTTGGTCTGCGCGGGAATAATGGGGCCCCAAGGAGTAATTGGGGTGCCGATGGATTGGTTGGGTTTCGAGCGATAGGTGAGGTTCCGAGGGATAGGATGGGTTGCGCGGGATTAATGAGGTCTCAAGGAATAATTGGGGTGCCGAGGGATAAGTGGGGTGCTGTGAGTTAGTGGGATCTCGAGGGTTAGGTTGGGTCCCGTGGGATAGTTAGGGTTCCGAGCGATAGGTGAGGTGCCGAGGGATAGGTTGGGTTTCGAGCGATAGGTTGGGTTTCGCGGGATTAATGGAGTCCCAAGTAATAATAGGGGTGCTGAGAGATAGTTTGGGTTCTGTGGGATAGGTTGGGTTTCGAGAGATAAGTGGGGTGCTGTGCGTTAGTGGATTCTCGATGGTTATGTTGGGTTCCGTGGGATAGTTATGGTTCCGAGCTATAGGTTAGTTGCCGAGGGATAGGTTTGGTTCCGTGGTATAGGTTGGGTTTCGTGGGATTAATGGAGTCTCAAGGGAAGAGTAAGGTGTCGAGAGATAGGTTGGGTTCCGAGGGATAAGTGGGGTGCTTTGTGTTAGTGTGATATCGAGGGATAGGTGACGTTCTGTGGGTTAGGTTGGGTCCCGTGGGATAGTTGGGGTTCTGATGGATAAGTGAGGTGCCGAGGGATATGTTGGGTTTCGCGGGATTAATGGAGTCCCAAGGGATAATTGGACTGCCGGGGGATAGGTTGGGTTCTGTGGGATAGGTTGGGTTTCGAGGGATAAGTGGGGTGCTGTGAGTTAGTGGGGTATCGAGGAATAGGTGACGTTCTGTGGGTTAGGTTGGGTCCAGTGGGGTAGTTAGGGTTCTGAGGGATAAGTGTGCTTTCGAGGTATAGGTTGGGTTTCGCCGGAATAATGGAGTCCCATGGGATAATTGGACTGCCGTGTGATAGATTGGGTTCTGTGGGATAGGTTGGGTTTCGGGAGATAAGTGGGGTGCTGTGCGTTAGTGGGTTCTCGAGGGTTAGGTTGGGTCCCGAGGAATATTTAGGGTTCCGAGCGATAGGTGAGGTGCCGAGGGATAAGTTGGGTTTCGCGGAATTAATGGAGTGTCAAAGGATAAGTGAGGTGCCGAGAGATAGGTTGGGTTCCGAGGGATAAGTGGGGTAGTTAGGGTTCTGAGGGATAAGTGTGCTGTCGAGGGATAGGTTCGGTTTCGCGGGAATAATGAAGTTCCAAGGGATAATTGGGGTGCCGAGGGATGGGCTGGGTTCCATGGGATTATTAGAGTCCCAAGGGAAAAGGGAGGTTCTGTGGGATAAGTTGGGTTCCGAGCGATAGGTGAGGTTCCGAGGGATAATTGGGGTGCAGAGAGATAGGTTGGGTTTCGAGGGATAAGTTGGGTGTTGTGTGGCAGTGGGGTATCGAGGGATAAGTGACGTTCTGTGGGTTAGGTATAGGTTGGGTTTCGAGCGATAGGTGAGGTTCCGAGGCATAGGTTGGATTCTGTGAGATTGATAGAGTCCTCAAGGAAAAGGGAGGTTCTGTGGGATAGGTTGGGTTTTATGGGATAGGTTGGGTTCCGTGGGAATAATAGAGTTCCAAGGGATAAGTCAGGTGCCGAGGGATATGTTGGGTTCCGAGCGATAGGTGAGGTTCCGAGGGATAGGTTGAGTTTTGTGGCATTAATAGAGTCCCAAGGGATAAGTGTGGTGCCGATGGATAGGTTGGGTTCCGAGAGATAATTAAGGTGCCGAGGGATAGGGAATCCCGAGGAAAAAAGTACGACGGACGAACATCCAAACGAAACTTTATGATTTCTAACCCAGAGCTACGAAACCCTAAAAAAAAACTGAAACAAAATGGTAATGCATATATAATTCAATTTGCTTTAGGCTCGAATTTTCGAAACCACTTAGAACCGTTCTACCGAAAAGAGATGAGCTGCATGAGGATTGGCATGATTCTCCCTGTTTAATGTATGGAGACAATGATCTTTTAGTAGAAGGACTCCCTCAGGCAAGACTATTAACAAAAACTATTCAAATTCAGGATCAACTCCCTGAAAGAGTCGAAACTTTAGTTCAAGATTGTCCCGAAGATGTGAATCATCTCGTTTTGAGGTAACTAAATCTTTCATTCTGAGCTATTAGTTACATTATAAGCCTCTGTAGTTTCGAAAAAAAATGGAATTTCAAACTGCTCAAGTTTTTTAAGCCTCACCCAGGGATTAGGAAACGATTGAACGATTTCTTTAGGAATCGGTTTCTTCTAAGAAAAGGGATGGGACAATCGTCTTCTGAATCGAAATGAGACCAATGAGTAAAAGAGACGTTTGATAAATAAAACGTTAAATTTAAAATCGTCGATTCAAATTTTCCAATCGGTTCTTTTTTCTGGGTGGAACTTCAGAAATAAAAGACGAAAGCAGTTTTAAAATTGAGCAAATAACTCTAAAAATTGGATTTACAAGTCGATTATTTTTTCTTATAAACTCAGGTCTATTTCTACTTCGAATTTATTCGATGCCCATCAGGAACGCCTACCAAAAGCTAAAGATCCTGAGAGACCTGCGTGGAATTATCCTCGGTTCTTGGGAATAACCAGCGCTAGGAAATCGTGAGCACTACCTGTTTTAACAGTGGAAACAAATACCTAATTCTGTCTAGTAATTTAATCTTTATCAAATTTTTTTCCAGATTTAACTTGTTGCATAAGTTTCTGCAACTTTGTGAGTCCATCAGTGGACCAAAAGTGGCTTTTACTCGAAGTATTATCGAAAGGGGAATCGTTTCTGTCCCAATAGGTACGACGATTATCAAACTACAAAAAACTTTTTAAACTTCCCTGGTGGAAAAATTTTTACAAAAAAGTACAGAAAGCTGAAACTATTTTCACACGAATCTACAATTAAATACAATAAATTACAACCAAAATTACAGGAAAGTACAACTTTTTTCTATTATTCTAATAAACTTTGTACTTTTTTGTATTTTATTATATATTGTTGTATTTTATTGGTGTTTTAATTTCCTAAACAAATTTACAAAAAAAGTACAACTACAATAATCTACCGGAATTTACAGGTTTTGTAGCCAAAAATTTGTTCTTTTTCGACCTAGGATGACAAATATTAAGATTATTGCAATGAGATAATTTTAAATTTTTATGTGTACATGATCGCTATTTAACAAAAAAGCTTTTATGTTTAAACTTTAGAGGAAAAGTAAAATATTAAAAGACAATAATGAATAATCATTATTAAACAACAAAAAACCTTACGTTTGAAGTTTTTTTCATCAAATATATAGTAATCGATTAGACACCATATAGGCCATTTAAAATTATGTATTTGCAATATTCTCAATATTTGTCATGCTAGGTCGAAAAAGAACAACTTTTTCACTGCAAATAAAAATTGAACAATTGAGAAATAATAGATCACGGTCACTGAAATTAAAAGATTCGACCTCTTGAAGATACAAGTTTTTTTTCTTCATTTGATGTTATAAAAACTAAACTGCAAATTAAAACAGTCAAACTGGAATACTTTTTTATTTAAACTTTAAAAATTAAAGCTTAACACTTTTTTAATTCAAACGCCAAACAATTTAAGCCTAAAAATGGACACTTTTAACCCTTTTGAATTGAAAATGCTGTAATTGAAAGCCGTTGAGCTCCAAAATAATTTTTTTAAATTTTTATACATTATACGGTTGAAAGATTTCATAAAAAAAATCCACGCTATCATGTTCAATACTATAAATTGAACAATGAATACAAAATTTATAAATTTTCAAAATTATATCATTATAATCTATTTGAAGTTAGAAGCATTAATTTGTACACCAAAATTTGTTTTAAAATCTTTTTAAATATCATCTTAAAAATTTGTTCAAGGAAAATAATTTAAACATTTTCCAGGAATCTAATACAAATTTTGTTATGATTTTGGAACTCGAATTTTTCCTACTATTTTTAGAAATTTTTGCAAGATTAAAAAAATTGACTTAAAATGTTCTAGATTCTTTTTTGAAAATGTTGTAAATCTTTTTAAATATTCTTTTTAAATTAATTTTTTCAATAAAAGAAAAATTATTTTTATTTTTTCTAGGAATCTTAATGCAATTGTTCTATTATTTTGAAACCTCTCAAAATGCTTTTAAGCTTCTAAATTTTTGTTCAAAATCTTAAAGACCTCCATTTCGTTTTTAATGTTTTTAAATCTTTTCAAGTTTTAAAGTATTTTGGAATCTTTTCAAAACTTCTAAATATACCTCAAACTTCTTCGATTTTTTCCAAATCAATAATTATTCAATTGTTATTTATTAATAATTTTGTGAAATATTTTTTAATATTTTTAAATATAAATATTAATTTCAACTTTTCTCAGCAATCTTAAGATTTTTTTTTATTTGTTAAGACCTTTAAAGATGCTTAAAAAGCTGCCAAATTTTATATCAAAATCTTCAAAATTTTGGAACTTTACTTTGTTTGATATTATTTTAAAGATAACCACTCTTGATCCGATACGGAACTGAAGTTAGATGCGTTTATAACATTGATATAATTTATTGAAATGCATTGCTTTTATTATTAGTGCAACAGTGATGGCTGTCACTGCAATGTTAATATCTGGAAAAATAAACTTATACACACTTTTAAATCAGGTTTTTTTCATTAAAATTCATTTCCCTATCTGCAATAATTTACATAAAATTATTTTGAAAAATATATAACATCTCTGATTTAAAATTAGGTTTGATAGATGTGGATATCTAGGTAAAAATATAATGTAAAAAAATGTTGCATAACTGAAATTGCTGCTTAATCTGTGATTTATTATAATAGAAAAAGTTCTTGATAAAAGTGTAATATTTGTTTAAAAACTGTAGTTTCTTGTAAAAACTTATATATTAAATATCCTAGAAAAATTGACAAGTCGAAACGTTGATGTAGATATTGTAGATTGTAAAAGTATTGCTTCTAAAAATTTATATTTTTTTGTTTGAATTTGTACATTTCTACAATCAACTACCAGTATTTACAACATAATTTTGAGTACAGTTTCCCAATATTTCTACTTTTGTGAAATTTGGTAAAGATTTGTAATTTTCTACAATAATTTACGTAAAATTAAAAGCGTTTTTACGACGTCAAACATCCCAATGGAAAAAATGGAAAATCCTGTAGTTTTTTTTTAATACCTTGTAGATTTTTACAACAAAGTAAAAAAATTATTGATAAAAAGTTACACACATTTTTGAATTATAGAGAACTGTACTTTATTGTTAATTTATATTATTTACTACAAGAAAATACAAGACAAATTTAGCTATTTGTATTTAATAGTATTTTTTTGTTAAAATTTTTCCTTTTTTTTACAAAAAAGTACATGTTTTAACAAAAAATTACAGTTGTAAAAAAGTTGTACATTTTTGTAAACATTTTTTCTGCCAGGGTTGTTTTAAATTTTAGTTTAGAAGTAATAAATGTCTTGTTTTTCTGATACACATAATATTTTGACTTTTCATGTCAAGATATTTTCTTTAAAACTTATCATAAACCGATCTTCTTGGTAAAATCATAATAGTCCTGATAAAAGAATATTAATTTGGTCAACTTTTCCAATATCTTTGAGTACTTTTTTAATTAATAATGAGTTGGGAAATTGAAACACATATATCACAAGAAAAAAAAACACGGGATGAACGTTCATTATGATCCGGGAAATACGGGAATTTGAAAACGAAATTTCGGTAGACACCCTGAAAAGGTCCGTGAAAATAATTTCTTAATTTTTGAAGAGTGCGATATTTATATGAAACAACGAAAAAATAAGCTTAATTTGAGCAATTAACACTAACTTTCTACAAATCTAATTCAAAATGCACTACGTAAACATCAGAAATCCAGTAAGTTTAACAAGTATACATTTTCTGATAGAAAGATTGTGCTTAAAGTAAAACATAGACTACGATGAACTCTATTCCAGAAATCATAAAAATACATGTTCTACTTTAAATTTGCTTTCCTCAATAAAAAAAGAATCTGAAAAATTTTCACGAGTCATCTTACTCCAATCGGGAAATTCAAGCTGATGTCCGCGACGTAACTTACAATCTCTCAAAAACACGGCGATTTTCATAAAAATAAAAAATTCGTCTCTAAAATGAAAGTAAACTAAAAAATGACTTACCATTCCAGAATATTAGATGGTACTGGCTCAGCAAGAACGTAGGGAACTGGATCTTTCTTGAGCCGCATGTAATCCTGCTTTAATCTAGCAGTGGCACTGTTAGGTTTTCTGTTCATCCTGGCCATAAATTGACAAAGTTCTTAATTCCCTAACGCTTCTATCGAAGCAGATTTCCGTCCAATTACTGCAACACGAAAAATTGCTCTCCTTTGTTTTTACCGACCCGAAAGTCAAACTCCAAAATCTCCCGTCGAATTTGAGGTTAGAATCTTCAAAACGTTTTGGCTCTTATCATGAGTAAAGTTCACGATTTTCAGTTGCTGAACATTCTCAGTTGAGGCGCCAAAAGACCACTTTGTAAAAATGTCCCGTCAAACTTGGAATAATGCTCGAAACTTGAGGCCTGCTATCTCGCTTCCGGGTAATTAGGAATTTGCACCACGTCAGTCTTTTCAAATAGGTTACGTTATCATAATAAATCAATAACACGAACCAAAATTGATGATTTTTGATCTTCAAAGCGTCAAAACCACTACCTCAAACCTTTACAGCTCTTAAATGTGTCTTGTTTTGGAGTTGCACGCTGAAATGATTCTTTGACAGAACCGACAGAACATATGACGAGTGACGAATTCCTGCTTTATGTGTGACACTTCTCTGTCGATAAAGACGATACCAGACGATGCTAGAGAAATGTGAGGCGATGAAAAGTTTCACCGAAACATTGAAAGTTTCATGAAACATGGAAACGTTTCATTAGACCAAAGTTTCAGAAAGGCTGAAGTTTTTTTTCCCAGCAACAACCTATTAGAATCTTTAATTGAACTATAAATGAAGCGATTTGACAAGACAAACGTTTAAAATTATTGTTACTTTTGTTACTACGATGTCTCAAATATGGGTCTGTCATGATATAGGAATGATCATATTATGATCGAGATTATTAACATTATTTTTATGACCAGTCAAAGAGGTGCCTTCCCGCCCCCACGCGACGTTGGAAAGGGGTAGGGATTTGACCAAAATTATTTCTGTGACTGGTCGAAGGGGTTTTAATTAATTATTTACTGTGTCTCTAACCCTACGGATGTTTAAAAGCACCTAAACGGCGAGTTAAATATGGTCATTCCGATCCCATGACAGACCCATATTTGAGACTTCGTAATAACAAAAGTAACCATAATTTTGAACTTTTGCCTCATCAAATTGCTTCATTCATCGTTTAATTACAGATTCTAATAGTTCGATGGCCGAAAAAAAAAAATTTCCTGCCAAAAAAGAGGTGACGCCCCTATTTTGCAATTGCACCTAAAATTCAGTTAGATGACATCTTTCCTGGTTTTACGAAAGATATACATAGTTTTTAATTGATCCAAGTATGATAATTGTAAAGACGATTTTTAATTGGCATTATAGGGTCGGTATTATTTATTTTTGTTCTGCAATTCATTTTTTAAATTTTTGGTTTGAAAATAAAAATTAGATTTATTGTGTTTCGTCCCGGACTGACTCACTGGACTCTTCAGTAAGGCAATGTAAATCAGCCCTGCTTTAGACATTACATTTTATAATTTTATTGACTTAAATTCCATTATAATGTATATATCCAAAAAATTCTTATGTTTGTTTGTAAATTTGGTAAATTTTGCAGTTAATATTATAATGCATTTCCACGACGGATAGAGGGACTAAAACTTAATATAATTGACATGAATTTGATTTTTTTTTTAATTTATCAAAATTAATGTTGTTCTAGCCACGGATAGGGTCCAAAACTTAAATTAAAAGATCAACTATATTAAATTTTAGTCCCTATCCGTGGTTGAAATGCATTAAAATATTAACTGCGAAATTCACCAAATATACAAACATAAGAATTTTTTTATAATATACATTATAATAGAATGTATGTCAATTAAATTAGAAAATGTAATGTTTAACGCAGGGCTGATTCACATTGCCTTACTGAAGAGTCCGGTAAGTCAGGCTGCGATAAAACATAACAAATCTGATTTAAAAAAAAAATGTTTCAAGAATTAATTGCAGGACAAAAAAAATATTACCGACTCTAATGTCAATTCAAAATCTTATTTACAAATTAAAATTCAATTTGAAACGCTTAAAATTCCTAACATTTCAAGTTAAAATATTGTATTTTTAACAAAATAGATGATTTTTTTAGCCTATTGGTTGAATTTTAAACCCAAAAGATCAATTTTTAAGCTTCATTTTCTGCCAAATGATGAATTTTTAATATAACAGTTACATTTTCAACACAAGAGAAAAATTTTCAACTAAAATTATGAATCTTCAACAAAAAAATAATTTTTTAATAAAGTAGGTAATCTTTTACCTATAAGTTCTTGAATTTGCAAGCAAAAAAGATGAATTCTAAAAAAAATGTAGTGGTTGACATTTAAACAAAAGAATATTTGTATTTTAAATAAAAAAGTTGAATTAAACCAAAAATATGAATTTTCAATAAAATTGGTGAGTATTTAATAAAACAGTTATATTTTCAACCGAAGAGATGAATTTTTAACTAACATAATGAATCTTCAAACAACAAAATAATGAAACTTTAACAAAGTAGTTACTCTTTTACCTAAGTAGTTTGAATTTTTAATCAAAAGAGGAATTCTGATCGAAATATCTAATAGTTGATATAACAAAAGAAGGTTTTTATTTTGAAAGAAAAACACTTGAATTCAACAAAAAAAGAGGAATTCTTATCGAAAAATGTGATATTTGATATTTAAACAAAAGAAGATTTTTATTTTTAAAAAAGTCGAATAAAACTAGTAAAGACGAATTTTCAACAAAACAGGCGAACGTTGAATAAAACAGACATTTTCGACTGAATATATGAATTTTCAACTAAAATTATGAATCTTCAACGAAAAAAATGAATTTTTTAACAAAGTAGTAGTTCAACTTAACATGGGCCATCCACATATTACGTAACAACTTTTAGGGAGGTGGGTTTTTGGGAAAATGTTTCCTGGGGTGGGGGGGGGGGGGGATCGATACTGTCAAGTAGCTCAAACGATTCGATTAATTTTAGCATTTTTACTTCGCTCTCTTGAAGAGTGTAGTTTTAAATTTACATTGAAAGTATTAATTATAGTAAGGAAGAAATGAAAATCTTGAAAAGAAATATTCATAAGAACGATGTTAAACATATCAAAGTTGTATATCTAACTAATTTTATTTGTTTTCTGTGACTTTTTTATATCACTGTGAATGGATTTCCAACGACCTAAGTATCCAATGTTAAAAAAATTCTTTAATGGCAGAAATCATTGAAAAATCATTGAAAATTATTAAAAAGTATAACATTTCTTACAAATAGATTGTTTGTTCTTCTCGACATATAAAAATAAATGTTTAATCTTTCCCCTATTTCCCTCTTTTCCGTGACAAAATCACCCTATTTCCCCGTTTTTGAGCTCCTTTTGTGCTGTGAGCCCTGCAAAAATTAAAATTTCAAAACATTTGAAGATTTTGAAAATTTCAAAGGTTTCAAATCATTTCAAGGGATTTCTAGAATTTTCAATAGAAAATTTTCAAGGAATTTCAAAGATTTAAAGGGATTTGAAAAGATAATTTACGCGATTTTAAAGTATTTTAAGGGATTTATAGATTTTTTATCAGACCTACGAGATTTTAGAGGATCTCTAAGGACTTTGAAAAGTTAAAAGAATTTAATGGATTTCAAAGGATTTGAAAGTTTTTTTTATGTATTTTACTAAATTCCAACAAAATTTCCAGATGTTAAAAAATTTTTGAGGGATTTTAGAGAATTTAAAAAAATTTCCAGAGAATTTTAGGGTATAAATGAAGTTTCAAGGGATTTCTGCGGATTTTAGGGAATTTTATGGGTTCTCAGGGTTTCAAAGATATTTAAACATTTCTAAAGGAATTTTAAAAGATAAGAAAGATTTCAAGATTTTGTACGTGATTTCAAAAGATTTCTAGGGATTTCATAAGATTTAAAGGATTACAAAAATTTCAAGGGATTTTAAAGAATGTAGTGTAGCTTAAAAGATTCCAAAGAATTTCAAAAATTATAGAACATTTGAATAAATTGAAAAATTTCTAAGGAATTTCGAACGATTTCGTAATATTTTGAAGTGTTCCAAGGAATTTTTACGGTATTTACAACATTTTAAGGGATTGCAAGGAATATTACTATATTTCAGAGCTTTATAGGATTCAAAAAGAAATGAAAAGGTTCCATTAGATTATAAGGAATTTCTGTAGATTTCAAGGCATTTAAAAGAATTTGAGAGTTTCAGGGATTTCAGAGGATTTCAAAACAATTCAAGGGTTTTTAATAGATTCCAATGAATGTACAAGATTTAATGGGATTTCAAACTTTTAGAGAACTTTCAAAGATTTCAAGGAATTTTAAGGATTTTATAAATTTCATGGGATTTCAAAGTATTTTAAAGAGTTTCGGGTATTTTAAAAGATTCCGAGGAATTTAACGAGATTTCAACATTTTTTAAGGTTTTCAAAGAATTTCTTAGGATTTCAGAACATATCAAAGGATTTTACGAAGATATTGAGGATATCAGTGACATTTAAAGGATTTCAAGGGATTCCAACGGATTTTTAGACGACTTTAGGGAATAAATTAAATTAAATTAAATTTCAAGGGACTTTTAAAGATTTCTACGCATTTCAGAGATTTTAAGGGCGTAGGGTTTCAGAAATTGTGAAAGGATTTTGAAAAGGTATTCAGTATATCAATGACATGTAAAAGATTTCAAGGGATTTGAAAGGATTTTTAGGATTTCAAAAGGAATTTTTAGAGAATCTCAACCGATTTCAGGGATCTTAAAGGATTTGAACTTATTTCAAAGCTTTTGGGATATTTTAAAAGTTTCGAAAGATTTTTACGCGATTTTATGGGAGATTTTTATTAGAGTGTCCAACAGAAAATCAAATTTTTGATTTTTTAAAACCTGAGGGAAAAATTTAGTTTTTTTTTTTAAGGAAAAAATAATGCAATTTTTCCAAATTTAAAAAAAAATTTAGAGTTTGTGACGAATTTTTTTGCCCATAAATTATTGGCTTTACTAAAATATATGATTTAATGAATTACAGTGCCAAAATGACCACTAAACATTTTTTTTCCGTGAAACAAGGGAATTGAGTTTTATTAATAGTACAAAATAATAACTCTGAAAATTAATAGATTTATATAATAATAATACTTTTTTTTTGCACTCTAATTTCGGTTTAATCATATATTTTTGTATACTAAGGACAATAATGGATATCAATACTAATGTTCTTTTTTGTAAAATTTAGGTCTCATTGTGCGATAAAATGTAAGCAATTTCAAGTAATGAAAGAATTTTTACTTATTGTAATTACGAGTAAAAAAATGGTAAAAGATATTACATCAATTTCTGGACAAAAGCAATTCGTCGCGACCTGTAAATCGTTTTTTAAAAATCTAAAAAAAGTAGGGGATTATGTTTTCATGAAAAGGAATGAAATTTTACCATCGCGTTTTAAAAAATCGAAAATTGAATTATTTGTTGGGTACCCTAATGTTTATATTGTTTAACAAGTTTCAAATATAGTTAACCTCTCGATTTAATATTTTTTAAATTGCATGATGGTATTTGGCTACTATTTTTCAATACGTATGCTATTTTAAATTTCTCAAATGAGACCTTGGGTTGCTCAGTTTTCTTATATTTTTACTGTGGCTTGAAATGAACACATTTTTTTTTTGTTAATTTGCAGATTGCGAATATAAAAAAGGCGCTTGCAGCTCAAGCAGGAGGAGGCGGTGTTCAAGAAGCTGACATGGCTGGGGGTGGCACAGGTGCTGGTGGCAGTGAATCTGGCAGAGAGGCATTACCAGTTCCTCCAGATGCAAAGAAAAAACAGCAGAAGGCGAAGGGTATTAGAGGCAGTGGTAAGTTCTGGAAGACTTAAAAACCTAGTTAAATCCAAGTGATTTTCATTCTCGTTTCTGATGACTAACACTATATCAGTGTGCTTTTTTTATACTTTGATTAAAAATAATCTAAATCTTTCAAAAAAATGAAATCGTTCTCAAAGCTTCTCTACGCGAGATTTAAATTTCAAATATTTCCTCGAAGTAAAAAGTTCTCATGTAGAAATTTCTTAGAAGCAAGCCTTGAGCTGCTGACGCCAGTGTGCGATGAAAAATCGTCTTCACTATTTAAGACTGCAAAGAGTTTTCTCAAAAAAGAGAGTACATCAGGGTGGAAGATAGAATCTTCAATTATTATTAATTAAGTCATGTAAATAAAGTGTTTGAGGTATTTTCAAACTCAGACGTTGCCTTCGTTGATCTTGTTGATTTTTGAGTTTGAACTTGAAAACCTTCGACATTAACACTGCTACCTTACTTAAAAATCCGGACTGTGTTTGTACTATCTCTTTGTACCAGCGGATTAGAATTTATGAATAACGAAGGACGGACTTGTGATTTTTACCCTGTGATACTGATATTATTTTTATTTAACAATTCGATAATATGTAAGGTTTTGTCATCGAAGAAACTAAAGTACCGCCGATTGAGTCTTACCTATTGATTAACAAAATAATCGTCGCATAATCACTTGATCTCTGCCAAAGAGCACATTTCTCAAGGCACATATTAATGTTATAAAGGGTTTCAAAGTAGTGCTCCACGTTTCACCGCGGAAAATTTCATTCGGCTAAACTTTCTATCGTTTTCAATTTATTTATTTTTTATTTAAACTAACTTCACATATTTCAGTTTTTCAGGTTTCTATTCAAAACAAAAGGCATAATTTAAAACTCCCACTTTAAGAAGAAGCCAAAACAACCTTCTTTCAAATGCACAGATAACAGGGGAAGTAGGAGAACAAATTATTCGAAATAAAGTTACTTTGGGTATTATATTAAATTCAATTTAAAACGCTTTAAATTCCTAACATTTCCAGTAAAAATATTGCACTTTCAACAAAAGAGATAAATTTTCAACGAAGAAAAATAATTTACTACATAACAAGTCAAATTTTTAACAAATTACATGAGCTTTCATCTAAAAAAGATTATTTTGCTACCAACAATCAAATAATTAAATTTGCAGCTGAAAAAATTACTTTTTATCCAAAAAAGAAAAAATTTCAGTAAAATTGTAAAATCCCCAAACCAAAACCGACTAATTTTAATCAAACAGTTGCATTTTTAATCAAGAAAGATTTTCTACCAAAACCGGAAAAGTTAGATTTTCAGTGAAAAAAGTTAATTAAAAAAAAAAGATTTAAGCAAAATAGTTAAATTTTCGGCCAGAAATGAATCTTAAAAAAAAATAATGTTCAATAAAGTAGTTAAACTTTCAATCAACTAGTTGAATTTTGAACCAAAAATATGAATTCTCAATGAAAAATGTAATAGTTAATGTTTCAAATAAAAACTTTTAAATTTTAGATCAATGACACTTAAATTAAACTAAGAAAATAACATATTTTTTAGAAAGAAGTTCAAGTTTTTACTAGAGAGATAAAATTTCAACTGAAATGATGAATCTTCCATTTTTACCCAAAAAATTGAATAGGTTAATTTCCAACCCAAAAAAGAAGGTATTTGCAACAAAATATTTAAATTTTCCACTAAAGAGATGAATTTTCAACTAAACTTATAAGTCTTCAACCAAAAAATACATGGAATAGTTTAATTTCCAACAAAAAAATTAATTTCTAACGAACATACACTAACTGATATTTCTAAAAGAAAAACACAGATTTTAATTTTAAATCAAAAACAGTTGATTTCAACCCAAAGGTGAATTTTCGAAAACATAGTTGAATTCGCAAACAAAGCAGAATACTTTTCAAGCAAACAGTTGCATTTTTAACCAATAAAGATAAAATTGTTTACCAAAACAGTTGAATTTTCAAACAAGAAAGATTTTTAGTCAAGAAGGAAACCAAGTTTTAAGTAAATTGTTGAATTTTGTAAAAAAAGTAGAATTTTCAAAAGATGAGTTTTCAACCAAGCAGATTAATTTTCTACCAAAAAAGGCGAATTTTCAACCAAGAAAGATTATTCAGTCGAAAAGGAGAAATTTCCAACGAAATTATTGAATTTTATAAAAAACAGGTAAATTTTCAAGAAAAAAGTTGATGTTTAACCAAACAATTGAATTTTCTACGAAATAGTTGAATTTTCAATCAAACATTATTGAACTTTCAACCAAAATGGATGACAACATTGTTTTAAAAAATGGATTGTAACAAAAATTTGTTTAACATGAATTCTCAACGAAATAGTTAAAATTTCAACTAAAGAGATGAATTTTCAATTAAAACTGAAAAATACATTTTTAACAAAGTAGTTAAACTTTCAGCCAAGTGGTTGAATATTCATTCAACTAGAATTTTCTACCGAATATTTGAATTTTGTATGAATCATTTAAACTTTTAACCAAAAAAAGTATGACCAAATTTTGTGACAAAACGGGTTTAAACAAAATTTTTCTTAACAAAATTGTTGAATTTTCATCAAAATATTAATTTTTTCAACCAAATAATAAATTTTTTAGAAAAAAAAGATGTATTAACAACCAAAAATATAATAGTAGACTATTCAAGAAAAAATATAATTTAACAAAGCTCAACAAAAAATAGTTAAATTTTCTTGTTGGGCTAAACAATAGCATAATAATTTTGATAATTTATAGGCTAGAGAATAATAGTTTAAATAAAAAGTAAAGTTCATTTTTACCTACATACACAAAGTGTGTTTGTCGAACTATGCAACGTTTCATACCCTGAACTAAAGATAGTTAAAAAAAATAGTTGAAAACTATGGAAAGTTTAACCGAATAAACTTTTCTGCAGGTTAAATGTCTAAACGGTTAAACGTAGAAATTATTCGAATTGTTTAAACGTTTTCCCGGTCAAGCGCGGAGCACTATTTCAAATTGATGCAAAATTCTAGGGTTTAGTCTAAAATTAACAAAGTAGTTTAGAATTCAGATGCTCAGTGTCTCAGAATTTCGAGGTTTCATTTCTTTCTTTAATTTTTTTATTATAATATATTTTTCCTCCGAGTTTTTCACTCCTAGATATTTTTATCGGTCGATGGTACAAATTCACATATTAAAACCGATCAGTGAATTTAAATTGGAGCTTGAAGAAATTTGATATCAATTGTTGAAATATATCTTTACTGGTCAGTTTAATTTTGAACCACCGTTTTAGATTCGACGATAAGGTAGCTTAGCTTAGTGAAGGAAAAGAAAATGTTAGATTAAAGAGTTGTAATTGCTACTGGAATAAAAAGTCTTTTATTTTAGTGAGGCTTTTTCTATTTCTCTTTTCCCCTAACGCCTTATCCTTTACTATGGGAAGAATTCTCGAAGAAATCAGACTTTCATTCAGTCAGCGCACAGGCCACAGTGAATTAGGAAGAAATTTTTCATTTGAGATTTTATGGTTTGTAAGCCAGAAAGTAGACACACATCTAACGTGTACATAGTCTTTAGTGTTCTTAATCCTCTTGTAAAATTTTTCATGATCGAATTAGTCTTATATCATCCGACTAATCGGAATTTTCAGGACCTTCTAATCTGATTGATGACAGCATGAACTGACTCTGATTGATCAGAGAAATGGGGCAGATCCGGGATCGATATTAGGTGTGCGGATTTTGTATGCTGGGCAATGATGCAACGCCATCTTCATTCTGCGTGTAATTTTTGTACTTTTCGAAAATAAAGCTCACCTCTTCCGAACATTCCTGATTATTTATTCTCTTGGATTTCTGTTTATTAGTTTCTCTTTCAATGTTTGAAAAGAAAAAAGCGAGGAAAGTCTTGCAATTTAAATTTCGCGCCATAATTAGGTGGAAGTTCGAGGTTATGTTTAAGTGTGACCATTGGCTGGATTTTTAGGGCATTAAATTTAAACATTTTATTCTGTATTAATGTGAATCTAAAAGTGTTCCGTGAAAAATTAAATTTTTTGTTATTGAAAATTCTTCTTTTTGGCTTAAAAATTCAGCTATTCGGCTAAAAGTTGAACTAATTTGTTAAAAAAAAATTGTTGTGGAAGATTCATAATTTTAGTTGAAAATTCATCTCTTTGTTTGATAATTCATGTATTTTGTTGGAAATTCGTCTTGTTGGGTAGAAAATAATCTTTTTTGGTCGAAACTTGGACTATTTTGTTGAAAATTCATATATTTGGTTGAAAATACAATTATTTAGATGAAAAATTACTTTTTTGTTGACTTTTTTTTTTGCGTTGAAGACTCATCATTTTGGTTAAAAATTCATATCTTTGGTTGAAATTGTAACTATTTTATTACAAATGATTATTTTTTTCGTTAAAAATTAATTTTTTTAACTTCAAGTTTAATTGTTCCTGTTGAAAATTCAGCATATAAGTTAAAAATTCATCTTTTCGGTTGAACGTGCAACTTTGTTATTAAAAATTCGACTTTTTCGTAGAAAATTCATCTTTTTGGTTGAAAATTCAACTATTTGGTTGAAAATTCAACTACTTGGTTAAAAGTTGAACTATTTTGGTAAAAGTTCATTATTTTTGTTGAAAATTCATCTATTTGGTTGAAAATGCAACTTTTTAATTAAAAAATCGTCTTTTTGGTAGAAAATTAATTTTTTTCGTAGAAAATTTATCTTTTTGGTTGAAAATTAATCTCTTTGGTTGAAAATGTAACTATTTTTGTACAAATTATTATTTTTTTGGATAAAAAAAATAATTTCTTTGACTTAAAATTGAACTGTTCCATTTGAAAATTCAGCATGTAAGTTGAAAAATCATCTCTTCTGTTAAAAATGCAACTGTTTTATTAAAAATGTATCTTTTTGTTAGAAAATTAATATTTTTCGTAGGAAATTAATCTTTTTGGTTGAAAATTCAACTACTTGGTTAAAAGTTGAACCTACTTTGTTAAAACTTCATTGATTTGATTGAAGATTCATCATTCTAGTTGAAAATTAATCTCTTTGGTTGAAAATATAACTACTTCGTTATAAATTCTTCTTTTTTTGGTTAAAACTTAATTTTTTGTCTGAAAATTTAATTATTTCAGTTGAAAATTCATCTCTTTTTTTGACAATGTAACTATTTTGTTGAAAGCTCGTCTTTTTTGGTAGAAAATTAATCTCCTTGGTAGAAAGTTCAATATGTTGATTAAAAGTTCATCTCTTTCATTGAAAATGTAATTGTTGTTGAAATTTTCTCCTATTAAAAATTAATTTTTTCATTGAAAATGTAACTGATTAAAATTTATCATAAAAGTTGAAAATTAATCTGTTTGGTCGAAAGTGTAACTATTTTGTTAAAAATTCATTAATTTGGTTAAAAATTTAACTATGTGGTTCCAAGTTAAAACTCGTTTGTTAAAAATTTAACTGTTTTGCTGGAAATTTTCTTTTGGTTGAAAATTAATTTTTGAACTGAAAATTAAACTATTTTCTTGAAAAATCTTTTTGTTGTTGTTAATAAGTAATTATTTGGACTGAAAATTTAACTATTCCAGTTAAAAATTCATCGTATAAGTTAAAAATTCATCTCATTGGTCAAAAATCTAACTATTTTGTTGAAAATTCATCTATTTGGTGGAAAATTCAACTATTTGGTTGAAATTAACCATTTTTGTTGAAAATCCATATTTTTTGTTTCAAAATCCTATTGTTTTAATCCTTAACGGTCATGCGGGGTGTCTCACACCCCACGGGTTTTCCGATTTATTTCCGATTGCCTACGTTTTTTTTCCAAGTATTTTTTTTGAATAGTTAAGTTATCACTGAGGCTTTGGAGATATTTTTTTTCCTATTTTCTATTGTTTCAACATCACTCATGATTCTTTTTCAGCCAAAAATATCTGAAGGTGTATTTGGAGGTTTGAACGTTGAGGGTTAAATAAAGTTCATCTTTTTGGCTTGAATATTTAACAATTTTGTTGAAATTGTTGTCCTTTCTCGACTGAAAAATATTTGTTGAAACTAAAACTATTTTGTTGAACATTCATCTTTTTGGTTCCAAACTCATTCTCTTTTGGAAGAATTTTTTTTTTCAACTAAAAAATGCAACTATTTGGTTCTCTATAAATTATAATGTGTAGAAATTTTACTAATATTATTGAGTGAATTTGATTTAGAAATTTTTGACCTATAAATCAGTAAATTTTACTAATTCATCAGTGAAAGTGACTAATTCGTAGTTAGAATTTAGTCACTGATTGTAATTGGTACAAGTTTTAACGGATTCAAATCTACAGATCTAACAATAAATATGCTTTTGTTGAGGATTCAGCTATTTCGTTGAGAATTCATCTTTTTTGGTTGAAAATTCGACATTCATTTTTTTTTCTGAAGATTCATCGTTTTAGTAGAAAATTAATCTTCTTGATTTAAAATTAATCTTTTATGTTAAAATTCAACAGATTTGTTAAAAATGCGTCTTTTTAGTTTGAAATTTTATCTATTGGTAGAAATTTAATCTTCTTTGGTTAAAAATACAACTATTTGGTTGAAATTTAATCTGTTTTGGTTGTGGATTCAACTATTTTGTTGAAAATTCGTCTTTTTGTGATGAATTTAACTGTTCTTGATTTAAAAATAAATTTTTTTTTGTTTTAAATATCAAATATTCATATTTTTTGCTGAGAATTTATATTTTTTGGTTGTAAGCTTAACTACTTGGCTAAAAGTTGAACTACTTTGTTAAAAATTCATTTTTTTAGTTGAAAATTAATCAGTTTAGTTGAAAATTCATCTCTTTAGTTGAAAGTTCAACTATTTGGTAACTAACTGATCTATTTTATAGAAAATGCAATACTTTTACTTATGATGTTGTCATTTTAAAGCATTTCAAACTGAATTAGATATAATATCCAGATTAATTTTATTGAAAAGAATTCTTTATTCCCCTATTTTCGTGAAAAATATTGCAAAACTCAGGTCTAATGAAACGTTTCATTGTTTCATGAAACGTTCAAGGTTTCGATGTCATTTTTGTTATTAACTGCAATTTTTGTTTGCAAATTGTGTTCATAAGATCTGTAAATGCTGTAAAAACATGATGGTCGAAATCTAAATTACAATACAAATTAAAAATACCAATTCCATACTTGCATATTAATATTATTTATTATTCTGATACACTTTAATTTCATCGTCACCGTTTAAGTACGTATTTAAAATATTCTTAGCTCGAAAACACATCATTTGTTTGCACATTACGTTCAAAAATCACTTCCAGACACAAAGAGAAGATCTACTTCTTAAGGATGTTCAATACGCAGAGACCACTTCAAAATTGAGCAAGTTTATAAATAATTCTAAAGATTGGGTGAATTTTGAGATTGACTTTACGTAGAGTACATCCTTTACTGCTAGGATTTCGTTTTTTTCACACCATACGGATAATTTCGTTGTCTTAAAATCTAGTTTAACAAAAATCGATGCGTTTCGAAAAACACATTTATTTACACACTTGATTTTAAAGATGAATGATTCGTTTTTAAAATTACGAGTCACGAGTGCTTTTTGGTCTTCCTCGTGACTTTCAAGACTACTTATGCTAAAAAAATGTATACTCATCGAGAAATTGAACATTTCTCGAAATGGGTTTTATATTAACAATTTCTTAATCACAACACATTATTGCTTTCAGCAATATATAATTATATATAGTAATATTTAACATTCACTTCCGACTCTCGTTAAAAAAGGACTTTATTTACAGAAACGAATTCTTCGCCATTTGCATCAAAAAGATGAAGAAGGTCAAGAGGAATTTGGAATTTGGATCCAGAGGCAAAGTAAGCTTCGAGCATTGGGCTCAGATATGCTGAGAAGCCTACTCAGAATTTTTACTGGAATTTCCTGGAAACATTTAAAATAAACGTTTATAAGTCTACGATTTTTTTTAAACTTTACATACTGGTCGTTGAAGAAATTTGGAGCTATTTTGAATTTAAATTTCACCGATGACTGAAGAACTGACTTGATAATAAAATGAAAATTATTTTGAAGATATGTTTGTCTTGACCCTTCAAGTAAATATACCTATAACTATTTTCTAGATACCTAATCAAGAATTTACTGCGCATGTTTCTTGCTATTCGAGCTTAATTCGTATTTTGCAAAGTCAGTGTTGTGCAGTTACGGTACAACAATTTTATGCACGAATATTTAATAGCGATTTACAATATTTATAATGTGTGATAAGATTTTAATTATTCGTCGTCATCATCAGAACATTACGCAGGGTATCTACTCACCTGGAAAACCTGGAATTGACAGGGAATTCTTTTAAAGTCAGGGATTTTTATCGAGAAGGTACTTACATTTCATCATTCGTAATATAAAATTAAATAACAATGTTTCTTCATTTTTAAAAGTAGCTTTGTATTATTGGATTGAACTATTTTGTTAAAAATTAGTCTTTTTAGCTTGAAAATTCAACAATTTGATATACATTTTTCCCCTCTCATGCCTGAAAAATCTTTTTTTTAGTATAAATAATATATTAATCTTTTTTGGTAGAAATGCCATCTTTTTGGTTAAAAATGCAGCAGTTTCTTTGAAATTTAATCTTTTTCGGTTGCTGATTCAACTATTCTGTTGAAGACTCACCTTTTTGGTTGAATTCAACTGGTTTTGATTTAAAAATAAATTATTTTTTTGTTTGAAATATCAACTATCACATTTTTTTGATTGAAGATTCATCATTTTAGTTGAAAATTCATCTCTTTCATTGAAAATTTAGCTATTTTTATGGAAATTTATTTCTTTTTGTTTGTATATCAATGTTTTTGACTAAAAATTTAACCATTTTATTTTGAGTTGAAAATTTATCTTTTCAGTTGAAAATTCTAATGTTCGCTCGAAAATTTGTATATTTTATTAAAAATTCGTCCTTTTTGTTAGAAAATTAATCTTCTTGGTTAAAAATTCATTTTTTTGCCTAAAAATTCAACAGTTTGATTAAAATTTTTTCTCTCTATTGATTCGAAAACCTTTCTTAGTTGAAAATTCGTATTGTTTAATTGAATTCAATTGTTTTTCATTTAAAATTAAGATGTTTTTTAGTTGAAATATCAACTATTACATTTTCCGTGGAGAATTCATCTTTTTGGAAGAAAATTCAACTACTTGGTTGAAAGTTAGACTTTTTTAGTAGAAAATTAACTTTTTTTACTGAAAATTTAACCATTCCAGTACAAATTTGAACTATTTTGTATTTTTTCGTTTTTTTTTGAAGATTAATTTGTGTTTAAACTGAAAATTAAACTATTCCTGTTGAATATTCGAACATATTAGTCGAAAATTCATCTCTCTGGTTGAACATTAACTTTATTAACTGATAATTTCACTATTCTATTTTTGGTTGAAAATTGATCTTCTTAGTTGAAAATTCAAGTGTTTGGTTGAAAATTCATGCATTTTGTTGAAAATTCGTCCTTTTGGGTATCAAATTAATCTTATTGGTTGAAAATTCACCTTTTTAGTTAAAAAATCATCACTTTGGTTGAAAATTGAACCATTTTGTTAAAAAAAAACATTTTTTTTTAATTATTTTTTTAGGTGAAAGTTAATTTTTTAACTGAAAAATGTAACTATTCCTGTTGAATATTCCACCATTTTAGTTAAAATGGATCTTTTTCAGTTGAAATCTTATCTCTTCTAGTTGAAAATTCATATATTTCGTTTAAGATTCAACTAGTACTATTGAAGAATAATCATAATAGTTGGAAATTCATCACTTTGTTCGAAAATTTAAGTATTTCGTTAAAAATTGTTTTTCATCTTGATTGATAATTAGTTTTTTCAACTGAAAATTTAACTATTCTCTTTTTAGTTGAAAATTGATTTTTTTTTAGTTCAAAATTGAACAATTTGGTTAAAAATTTATCTTTTTTAATTGGAAATTCATTGAATTTGTTGAAAAATCGTATTTTATGATGGAAAATTAATCTTCTGGTATGAAAGTTCTGTCACTGCAAATTTCCAATTTTTTCACCTGGCTCAGGTGCCCAAACGCCCCAGGCAGGGCGTCTGGCATTCATGGCTTTCGAAAGAAGGGTCATTTCCCAGATATATTCGCAACAAACTAGGACTTATACTTCCACTTCACGAAAAACGTCACCAGCTCTTGGACTAGAGAGAGCGACCGGACGAAGTTGAAAGCAAGCCGATCTCTTACCGTTTGACAAAGACTTTCCACGTAGTGGAAGAGCCACTTACCCAAACTTCTTTCCGTGTGTAATAGGTGAAGGATGACGCAACATGATATCAAGACTTCCAATATTATGTTGATATTTCTATCAAGAATGACTCTAGCCTCTCTAAATTGTTGACGTAAATAATACAAACATTCGAAAAACTAATATTTACTCCTCCAAAGCATGTTGTAAGCGTGACATGATAATTCAGAATGACGAATGACGAATCAGATAACGAATACTATAATATACGCTTGTACTCTAATTAAACATCGTGTAGAATATTCATTATTATATGGACACTCATTGTGAACAAAATACTATACATGAAATGACGATAAATATTGTAACTCTGCTCTTGAGTTCAGCAGTTATCCTTAATATTATTGGTAAATATACTAATATAATATCGCATCTATATAACTCTAAATGCACTTTAAATTAGGTGGCATTTATATATACACAGTAAAAATGCTAATCAGTTTAAAGATTTGCAGTTTAACGGGACAAAATTTTAACATACTGAGACGGAAGGAAATAAATACGAAGTAAAACTTTTGAAATATATAAATGTTCGTAAAAATTAGGTTGAAATTCAAATATCAAACTTAGCTTTCCAGTCATCCTCATTTTCCCTTAATGAAACGTATGTCACATTTGAAGTCAAAAGATTTGCTTTAAAAGTAATATTTTATTACAATTCCTTATTACATAGTCTGAACTGAAATTTTATTTCATGTTCAAACATGTCGCATTAAATTTCTATAAGTATGTTTTCTGTGTAGATTTGAGGGCCAATCCTTTTTCTACATGTTTAAAGAATACCAATAATTGTGAGCAGAAATTAAATATAAAAACTGTGCTCATAAAATTTTGATTCAATTAGTGTAATACATAATTTAGGGATCGTTAGCATTACGAAAGCGCATTACGAAAGAGATAAAAGAAAACATTCAGTTTAAACGAAAATTATTTTATGAAGTTAGAACTTGAAGTGTCGCGCAGTGGTGAGGGGGGGGGGAGGTAATTGTGGACAAATAAATGTTTACCCTACACTTTTTATCCGGTTCGAAATTTTTTTTTTATGAGATGTTCTTAAATTTTGAAAACGTTTGCGTTTCCATACTTCTGAAAACAGTTTTTTAAAACTATTTGAATTACATTTGATTACAATGCATTGAAAATTCACAGGTGAAAAAGTTATATATAGTTTATACATAGTGAAGAATACAATGATATTTTTCATTTGCTTTATAAATTTTTCTGCATAAAAAAATTTTTAATATCCTGTTTTGTCGACTATATATAAACTATACCGTAAGGTCAACTTCATAGTAGTCATAGGGAAGCGCGAGTGCGAGTAAGACACTAATAGATGGCGAATAAAAGCATCTCTTTCGCACTTATCAATATGACTACTATGAATTTGGCCTTACTGTATATAAAACTTTTTCACCTGGGTTGCTGCGACTTAAAATTGTTTTAACAATTTTTATACGAGAAATTCACAGATTGACTTTTTTTCAAGCATAAGCTCAAGTTTTTTATACTGAATCAACTAAAAATATATTTTCGATGAGTCGTTGCTAAAATACTTTGCAAATTGACAACAATTGTTAATTTTTTAAAACTTTTTCATAATCAAATGCACACCCTATTTTTCAATTTTCTGTTTGCGAAATCAACTATACAAAGGAACCTCGACAGGCATACTGAGTCAGATTATAACCGCTGTCTCCTTGCGCAGGGGATAGCATTTTTGTTTCATGCACCGGCGCGACCTAGGATCAAATTCCGTTCTAGAGCCGATCTTGCGCTCCATCGATTATTTGCAGGTCTTCAAATTTTAAAAATATAGCGATGGATAAGTGGGCATCCCTGTTACAACATATGTAGTTAGATGCAAAACATCCATCTAATATATTGCCTGCGTCTCCCTACTACCTAGGGTTCTAGGCAGTCTTTCTAATTCTTATTTTGAAAATTAAAATTCGTTAATTTATACTTTTTCTTGCAGAATTGAGTGCATCGTCCTTAAACGCAGGTCCTCGAGATCCTAATTTACTTCGTGACGTTCATTTTTACATAGATCTACATGGTGATGTATTCCCACTAATCGACGGAGTTATGCATAGGATAGCACGAAATAACTTCTTCATATTTGGGGTAGAAGTCAATGGTTTCGTCCGTCCAATATATGACCGTAATGGAAGTCAGGTTATAGTACGCAGAGTGGACAACCAAAACATTCTAATGACATCAGAATTGAAGCGACAATATGCTCATCATTTCCTGTGGGCACCACAGATCTATGAACGCTCATCGCGCAGGCGTAATCATCAGGAAATCGAAAGTGATTCAGAATCATCTTCTGGTGTAGACGAACCTTCTACTCCACCCAGAAGGCGACAGAGGCAACATTAATTCAATTAAAGCAAGATTCAAGGTAGGAAAAATGTAAACCTGCATATAGAATAAAATATAAATTACTCAACAAAAGTTTTGTTA
Source organism: Andricus grossulariae (assembly GCA_011634705.1). Lineage (NCBI taxonomy): Eukaryota > Metazoa > Arthropoda > Insecta > Hymenoptera > Cynipidae > Andricus > Andricus grossulariae. The sequence continues at coordinate 250,547,357 of JAABKJ010007545.1, read as the reverse complement.
AAATGGTCGTACGGCCAACTTCACAACCTCTTCATTAAAAGTCCGCTTTTTACACTTGTATCGCAAAGTACTATTTTTATTCCATAAAACAGACATCAGTGTCTCATTATCAATACAACTTTCACAGCATTGGATATCCACCAGATATCCCATTTTGGTCTCAAGCTAACCCAGGAATTTCTCCAGGACATTCCGGGATATAAATGGGATAACTCAATATCTTTTAAGTGGGATATCCTAAGCTTATGATACGTAATATCCTGAGAATGTCCTGAATAAGATATATTGCTTTTATAACCAGAGTTTTTCTTTAAACAATGTACAATTGATAGTTTGCACATTTAAGGCATTCAAAGACTGCTTTCAATTCTGAAAAATATTTTTCTAACACGAAAATGAACAATTCTTGAAAATTAGCAATTTGAGAGTAAGAATTTATTAAGGATAAAATACAGTTTAGTAAGCATGCACTTCGTGGAAGGACATAGATCCTCAGATTTCTTTAAATTGTAAAGTAACAAACTATTTTGCAGCTTCATGCTGTTAATGAAGAACTAAAAAAAATTGTGCACGTCCATTTATAGGTACTTTTCTGAGAACAGTTTGAAAATAGACATGTTGGATTTACAGTGTCGGTGCTACATAAACTAAAATTATTTTGTTGGTCTCATTTTTTGTTTCCAAAACAACTGCAAATGGGTATATGTTGTGTTTGAATTATTTTTTAACCTAAAAGGTTCGTTTTAGACTTCAAATGTCAGAAATTAGTTATTAATCATTATTAATTGTATATTTGGGTATAGATATACTTGCATGTCTATCGATCCCATAGCTCGTTCCTCACTAACGACTTGAGCTCATCAGATATACGTAATACGAATAATCTACATTCCGGGTTCTTGAAAAGTTCCATGGATTTCAAGTAGCTCGAATGTTTTGAGTGTTTTCGTAATCCGCGACACTCAGTCTATCAGCAAGTTTCATATGTATCCACAAATTTATTTAATTTATTGAAATTTTTGGTCGCCATAATGAATTTTAAATATATTAACCAGTTATTATAAATAACTGGTTATAGAGGCATGGCGACATATTCAAGAGGAACAAGTTGAACCAAATCAACTCGAAAACGTACACGAGCCTACCGTGCACGAAAGGGAGGAAGACCCATTTGATCTATCCATATTGAAAGAGCAGCTTGTGGCGACAATAGCGTTATATCTCTCGCATATTATACCCCCACGAAATCAGGCTTTCTCAGGGTGAGATTTCCCCCTGATGCAGGGGAAGCGTTCAAAGAGGAAGGAATGAAGGAAACATAATGCCATCACTCAAAGTCTCTATACGAAAAACATAAGTAGGTGCATACAAAATATTCTGCAAGGATCCATGGAAATCGTGCAACCACCGAGGGTAGTAATGGAACTTTATTGGAATCATGTCCTTACACAGAGCTCACGGGCTGTACCAAACATAAAAGAACAGAAGGAACAAATACAACTACTTTCATACTTTCATCGTTTCTTTACATACTCGGTTAGGTGGAGGTCGTGCGCCGAGGATTTTAATCCAGGCTGTCATGGTGTTCTAGAACACAAATAGCGCCTCTTCAGCGATTTCCTTGTTTCTGTTAAAAATCCGCCCAAGCCCGACAAGGCAGAGGCTATTTGGAGAGAGGTATGCAAGATCCCGAAAACACTGGAATTGAAAGAAAACACTCAAAATATCATCCGCTTCGAAGGAGCTTTGCGGCAACCTCATACCATCTGAGAAGGAATATCCATTAATCACTGCTGTAGAGGTGAAAAAAGCATTTAGGGACACGAAGGACCGTTGAAGGACCAGATGGTATCAAGAACTTTTGGTGGGAAAAGTTTACTTCTACGCACCAACATCTGACCCGCATCTTCATCTCATATATAATGTCGGAGACGCCTATTCCGCAGTGGCTGGTGTTAGGACGCTCCTGCCGAAGAAAGGCGACTTATATAAGATCTTTACAGCTATCCTAAGCGACAGGATTGTGTGGAGAGAGGATTGCAAGAGGATTGCGTGGAGAGAGATGCACGAACAACGTGGTTTTAAAAATAGGTGTAGCAGGCTGCCGAAAGAACCCGCTAATTGACAGGTGCATCTGCAAAGACGCAGCAGCCGACCAGCTCGCCCTGTCAATGGCCTCGATTGACTGTTCCGTACCGAGTTTTGTAATTTGTTCTTCTGTTGAATTTTTAATTTGATACCAACTCTAATACGCGGACAATTTAAAATTGTGAAATAAATTTTCACTCATTTCTTAATTATTGTTCGTGGTTACCTTTTTTTTAACCTCTCAAGCTGAGATACGAACGCTTTGGAAAATTGTGCTAATTGATTTGAAGGATTCGATTAAAACCCCATTTTTATCTTGATAATTGATGATTCAAAATTCAATATTAATTTATTTCACTGGAAATTAACTTCATTATCTGTACATATTCGTTAGAGAGAGAATTTTTTATCTTCTACGAATGTTTCAATAAAGTAAATCGGATGAACATTAGGGAGATTTTGCATGGCTTTCCGTAGCTTACGGTAAACGATAAAGTCACGTGATAACGTTTCTGCGCATGCTGTGCGAGTTTAGCGTTACCGATTTCCGCTATCCGACGTTCGTTAGCGTATTATTGAGCATTTGCCGTATCCTACGAAACGTTACGCAAAATCTCCCTATTATGCTTGGATCACGATACAGAGATCTTATTACCTGTCATGGTAGTTTTTCTTAAACTACCATTCTTTTTGGAGTTGCATCACGAAGGAGAGAAAGATATATAGTCCTTATGTCTAATTTCGGAATTCCCACAGAAATAGGCCTTATCTTTTATTGTAATCGTGTTGATACAGTTGGTGTCGCACTAGCGCACACACATATGACAGTTAAGTCATTAAATTCTTTTATTTGGAATTATTATAGAAACAGAGCAGATGGTATTTGACCAAGAAAGGGAACGTGCATTTGTTTCACATAACTTAATTTCTTTCTCCTTGTTGCTGAAACGATTACAAGTAAACTTTTATGGTAAAAAATCATCTGCTTCGTTTTCAGATTCGAAGCAATCAATTTTTGATGCGCGAAGTTTATGCGCAAACACCACGTTTCCGGTTGAACACAGCTTGAATTGGGTTAGCCGTCGACGAGGAATTTTTGTTGTTGATATTTCGGCCCATTACCCAAAAATATAATTTTCTTAGTACGCCGGTATACAAGTGGTAGTCCAAACAACTAATTCAAACGGCTCATGTTTTTTTTTGTACAAGGAGTTATGAATTAGTTTTCACGCACGTTCTTCATTCGAGGAGAGGATTTTGTTATATTTTACGTCTGCCCTCTAATAATTTAATATTTTGTGCGTTCCGAACTCGCGGACGGGTGTCCCAATTTTCATAAAGTGGACTGAACATTATTTTAACAAAATCGAGTAGCTTTAAAGGTCTATGATACGTAGTGGATAGGTAGGGTAGTTTGTTACCTCTGAGCATTGAACTGTATGTGCTGAATAGCAATTTCGACATTTTTCTCGCATTCCATAGCCCAGTTCTACTAGTCTGATGATTTTAAATAACTGAGTTGTAGGTGAATAATAAAATCATTTATGAGCGGAATAGTTGACAAGCTTAAATATCGTGGTTATTTGATTTTTATCAAATTACCTTATTTATATATTTTCTAACAATTTGGAAGTTAGTTGTTTTTCTTGCTAGTTGTTTTTCAGCTTTTCAGTTATTCTAATTCGAATGATAGCCGTGGTTTGGATTAAATAGTAAATATATGGACTATCTCTCTCTTCTTTGGAACAGAATTCCTTACGCGAACATTTTTGCATTCTTACGTTCCTAGCAATGAATATTGAATTCCATTTTTTTTTAAATTGAGTCCCTTTTTGGTTTATTAATAATACAATTTAATTTAATTCGGTCCTCATGATTTTCGATTCTAAAATTCTGAGCATCGTGTTACGGTGTAGCAAGGGTGAAATATAATTTTTCTTCTCCCTGCTACGTACGTAACGTTGGCTAACGGAAAGCTTCCGATTCAATCTCTCATAGACGTTAGAAAGCTTGAAGGTTAATCCACACATAGTGAGATGCATATAGAGATTGATGCCCCTTTAGAAAACTAGATTTACTATCTTCTCTGGAAATTATCGTGTAGCAAGCTAACCGCGTCACCTTTCAGAGGGGCGTCTTTCAGGGCGACACTATGAGCCCTCTGCTCTTTTGTATCACACTTCTGCCAATATATCTCGCGCTGCGCAATTCTCCTAGGTACCTATGCGGCGACACTAATTATTGCGAGCATAAGATAACTCATGTATTTTATATGGATGACCTAAAGATCTAGGCTTCTAGTTCAAAGCAACTTCAGAGTGCTTTAAATAACTTTGAGAGATACACAGAAGAGATTGGTATGGACCTTGGATTGGACAAGTGTGCCAAGATTAATCTGAAGCGAGAACGGATTACTGGCGTTCCCGAAGACAGGGAGATTGTGGCGTTGAACGGGGTATCTGCGACTAAAATTAACGTGGTTCAATGGACAAAGAACAACCTTCCGGCCCTTGATATCCCCACGCTTAGGGTCATGCATATGAAGAAGAGCCTAAATATTAATTTCGTCCGTTCCGCGATTATACATCCCACTCCGTCAAGGCGGGCGCGGACTTCTGCATCTCCAATGTCTTTATAACCAAATTGTTCTGGGTAAAGCTTACATCGTTGCAAATGGAAGAGATCCTCTCCCCAAAATGGTCAAAAAACAGGAGACGATTGTCAAAGGAGCATTCCTTTGCAAAGTCGCGGAAAAGGCGGCCGAGACACTCGGCCTGAATGTTAACATCAGAAGTTAGGAAAATGTATTACTGCATCTAGATCCCTCACTTCTAAAAGCTCAAGTAAAGAAAGTAGAGGTAGAAAAATTCTGCCAACAGCTTCTGAACAAGACAGTGTACGGAAACTGTCACAGAAATGTAGAAAATCAGTGCTTGTCGAAAGAGCAAACTTTTGCTTTCCTCAGATCATCAGGATTTTTATTCAGGTACAGAGAGTTTCATTTGGCATACCAGGATGGATTTCCAGGATTTCCACCTTAGTATACCATGACCGCTTTTTAGGTCAAGAAGTTGCCAGCTATAAGTGCAGAGTGTTTCATGCACACGCTTAGTACCCAGAACAAATAACATCCAGGTTCCCACACACAGGGGAACAACGTACCTCTATAGACATAATCCAGCCCTAACAGTGGTTTACTACCATCATTGTCGATCTTACGGTGTTGGCCGTGGCCCTGTCCTGCCGAGCTCTTCGAGGGATATGGAGTCAATTGTCCAAAACGATAAGTGCCAAGTTTTCTGGAACTACGATTTTTGGACAGCAGTCTCAAATGCACACTCGAGGCCTGTCATTGTTCTCCAGGACTTCAAAAACAAACTATATTCGTGGTTCAATTCTCGGCTTTGGCCGACTACAATATCACTGTCAAGGAGAAGGAAAAGGAGGAGAGGTGTCAAGACCTTAAAAGAGGGATGCAGCGACTCTAATCAAAATATTCGGGTAAAGTAATTGCCCTTGTGATCAGTGCTGTCGGAGGTGCAGAACTATACTCTCAAAGCTGTACCCGCCTGCCAAAAACATGCCACGGTATTTGCGAGATGGATGAAGAAAGCCGGCCTGTTGTTGTGATTTCGTCGTGCCCTGTGGCCACACATTTCACAGTCGTGAGACGTCGCCATAGGTGTGATTTGTCGCGGTTCTACTGGAAGCCGGTTTCGTTTTCATAGATGGCAGGAGTTGATCTCAGTGGAGTTACTCTCAGTAGTTGCTCTCAATCAATTGACTGAAGTAAACATCAAAAAACATACAACAAGAAAATGTAAAATCTTAAGGTAACATTGATACTTCTGTCATTGAGTCTCTAGTTTTCACATGATACTGAGGCGCCAGATGATTATAAAAACAAAGAAAACCCACTGGTGTAAATAATTCTGTTAACGAGATTTATGATTGAAAAAAAATAATTCTGGCCTAATTAAGTTAATTATGATATGCAATTTCTCCAATTCATTTATGTTTTTTATTTCTAATATCTAAATTACTTATTAATTTTAAAATAATAGAGTCCAGAGCATTCAACAGAACATTACTTCACAATAAATTTTATTCCTATATAATAATTTTCGAATTTGAGTTATATTGTATCGACTTTGATTTATTTTCCTTCTTACACACGTGACAAATGCGTGCACTGTATTTACAGTGTGGTAGCATTGTGTGTAATCACATTTATAATATGATAGAATTAAGTTCACTATGCTAAGCGATTAAATATTATAAAATGCAATTATATATCACAAACTTAAATATCCAAAATAATACTTCATAGATATGGTCCACGGAAATTTTACTGAGTTTCAATAAAAACCTTGACCTACAAAGTATATTCAACTCAAAATAAAAACAATTCATCAAACTGTAATAACAAATATTAAATAACCAATTTTCATGAATCACGAAAATACATTTGGGGGAAACTGGTATGTTTTGCGAATCTCACACAGTTAATTTTAGAAAGCAAATAATTCATTCTTTTAAAAAATTGTCAATGCTGATTTTTGTTTGCAGTTAGAAAATTATTTTGAGACAAATGAGAAATTATTAAAATGATTTTTTTCTTGTTCCATCCAAATTTTATTGATGAGTATACACTACCTAATGTATGAATATTAATGTTAATTGCTGCATATTTAAAACAATTCTTTTTTTAAGTTTTTCATTTAGTTAATTTAAAAATAATTTAACTCACCTCGGCGGATTGATACTAACGAGCGTTGATTATAACTGAGGAAAGTTAACGTTTTGGAATAACGACAAGTTTAATAGATAAACTGAAAAAACTCCCCTTTTCCACCGCAAAACCTGGAAGTGTAAGTTAAATTTTTCAGATTCGTATGATTTCAAATTTAATTTGCTCAAATATGTACAATTCAAAATTGATACGTTCAAAGTACCTTCTGATTAAAACTTTACAAATTTGAAATTTGAAATAAGTACACAAGAGTTATTGCAAAATTCCAATATCGACATTCTCTGATCAATCATGTTAATGTAAAAAACATTTGTTTCTACATTTATTTTTAACAGTTTAAGTGATAACAGTCATACAGAATTTTATAAGGAGTTATCCACTAATTGCGTAAGAAATACGTAAAATACATGACTTTTGAACGAAATAGTTGCGCATTCAAATCAAAAAGATAAACTTTAAACGAAAAATGAAAGAATTATATTTTCATTCAAAACAATTCTTATTCGACGAAGAAAAAAGGAATTTATAAAAAATAGTTCAATTTTCAAACAAAGTGATGAATCTTCTATACAAAAATAGGAATTTTCAACCCAGAAATATGAATTTTCTATCAAAATAATCGATTTTTAATCCTAAAAGGAGTAGTTTTCAATCAAATAAATCAATGTTCAACGAAAAAGATACATTTTGAAGCAAAAATGAAATAGTTATATTTTCAGTTCGAAACATTTAATTTTTAACTAAAAAAACGATTTTTCAAAAAAAAAGTTCAATTTTCAACTAAATAAATGAATTTTTAACTAAAAATAGAATAGTTTAATTTTTAGTAAAATAATCAATTTTCAAATAAATAAAATTCGATTTCAACGAAATAATTAAATTTTTAACCGAACCAATGAATTTTCATTCAAGAAGATTAAATTTCTCTGAAAAAGATAAATTTGTAGCAAAAAGTAGAATACTCTAATTTTTAGTTCAAAATATTAATTTTCAATAAAAGCACTAATTTTTAACCAAAGAAATAAATTTTCGACCAAAAAGATAAATTTTTAACCAAGAAAATTAAATTTCTATTAAAGAAGATGGGAAGGGAAGTACAAAGACCGAACGCGTAGCTCAACATGAAAATATTTGTTAATACTTTTTTTGAGCCTATTCAATTTGATTTAGTTAAAATCTAAGATAAGTTTATAATTGGGAAATGTTTACTACTCCTAATAAGGTTTGTGATTTTTTGGAAGCCTGTTCGTGACGCTATCGTTCCGTGCGGTTTTTTACATTTTCATCATAATGAGAAGGTATTGATTTTATGTGGAAAATGACTTTCGTGGATTACACCAAATGTCGACGTTTTGTGGCCCCCTGAGGCAGAAAAAATAGTTTTTACGTCGGTGTCTGTCCTCATTGTCGTCGTTGTCGTCGTTGTCGTTGTTGTCGTTGTCGTTGTTGTCGTCGTCGTCTGTATATCGGATAACTTTTGAAAGAATAATCTGATTAAATTGTGCTTTGGCACACAGTTTCAGGGACCAAAAAGAAAGATCGAGTTGGTTAACCAGCTATTTTGCATAGAAATTCAAAATATTAGAACATTTTCAAAATTATTTAGGCCATTTTTTTCAAAATTCAGAAATTTCATGGACAGCTATCCGTAGCACAGAAAAATTAAAACAATTTATCCTCACGACTTTTTTCGATCAGAAGAAAATTGCCAGACTTATATCATTTTCAAAATTCCGGGAAAAAAGAAAATTAACATTTTAAGCCAAATAAAGCACGATATGAAAAGAGTCAAGAAGAGAAAAAAGTTACTTTTTTATAGCCCTACAAGATTATCATGACGAATTTTTGAGTTTGCTCAAAAAATCGAAATTTTAAATTTTGTTCGCACAAAAAATAATGAATTATTACATTCTCATCGTAATGAGAAGGTACTGATTTTATGTGAAAAATGACTTTCGTGGACTCCATCAAATGTCGATGTTTTGGGGGTCCCTAAGCTAGAAAAAATATTTTTCACGTCGGTGTCTGTCAGTCGTCGTCGACGTTGTCGTCGTTGACGTTGTCGTCGCTGTCGCCGTTTGTATACCGGATAACTTTTGAAAGACTATCAAAACAAACTTCTCAATTTTCTTAAAAAATCGAAAATTCAAATTTTGATCGCGCAAAAAATAATAAATAATCAAAAATCGAATTTTGCGGTTAAACTATGGAAGGTGCAGAAAAAAATGAATCAGCAAAAATTGTTTTCCCAAAAGGGAGCTACGAATTTGTTATGAATCATTTTTTGATAGGATGCGTAGTTTCTGTTATATTCGTAAAAAAACGACATTAAAAATTAAAAAATTAAATTTTTGAACAAAGGACGCATGCTATGAAAAATATGAATAGACAAAAGTTGTTCGTCCGAAAAAGATTGGTAAATCATCCACATTTGTCATGAATAATATTTTAATGTGACGTGTAGTTTTAGTTTCAATCGTAAAAGATAACATTTAAAATAAAAAAATTAAATTTTTTGAAAAGCGACACAAGGTACGACAAAAAATTAATCGACAAACGTAGTTCACCCAAACATGATCTACAAATTTTTTATTAGTAATTTATAGATAGGACGAGTAGACTTTCTTTTAATCGTAAAAAATGGGATTAAAAATAAAAAAATTGAATTTTTTGGAAAAACGATACAAGAGACGAAAAAAATGACAAAAAAAGATGTTCTGCCGAAAAACATCTTCAAATATGTTATAAACTCATGTTATAAAAATATATTGAAAATAAAAAAATTAACTTTTCTGAAAGAAGGACACAAGCTGCAATAACATTTTATTTAACAAAATTTTTCGCCTACATTATATCTACAAATTTGCTTAGAACGACCTTACGCTATGATGCGTATTTTTAGTTTAAATTGTGAGAAATAAAATTAAAAATAATATAAATTATGTGAAAACGACACAAGTTGCAATAAAATGTTTAGTAACAATTTTTTTTAATAGGATACGCTTTTTTCAAATTATAAGAACAAGCCAATGAAAATACGTATGTTTCAATACCAATGCATGTTATGAATTGCAATAACATACATTTGTTGAAGTGATAAGTTTTTTAGGGTAGCTAAGAATAAAATTTAATGCAAAATAAGAAATAAATATTAAAGTAATCATGAAAGATAAAATGTGTACATTATTTTGCAATATCTGAATAAGCAGCCTCACACCGAGGTACAGAAATAAATATAATATACATTTGACATAATAAACTTGAAAATAATGTAGAAAAGTTCGCATTTTCGATTAAATCGAGTGCGAAGCACGAGACACGTGATGAGAATGTGTTCGTTAAAGCCGAAGGAGCTTTAACAAAAGAGAATTCTGATTGTTCGGCAACTTGATTTTCGGTCAAATGAAACTTAGGTAATATGGAATTTGGGGTATATTCATGCGCCTCGATTTCGAAATAAGCGAAACACTTCAAATGGACAACGAGGGCAATTCACAAAATGTTGAAAATAAAGAAAAAAAACCACCCTCAGACCCCCTCCCTAAAATTTCACTACCTGCAACTACAAAAAATATCATTGAATGTCGCTATCAACTGGCTATGCGAAAAGACAATTACGTTTATTTTACCACTGCAGACGGCACACCCCGTGACAATGCATCAAGGGCGTTAGCAAAGCAAGGAGTTTTGCCCAGTTTGAACAATTTACAAAAAGGAATGTTAAAAGAAATTAAAAAGGGAACCTATTATTATTTAGCTCTCCCGATCGAAAAAAAAAACACGAAAGAAAATTTATCAGACACTTTGGATAGTATTAAATTATCAATTTTTTCATTACATGCATTACCTACGAATCTGAATCAACGGTCAACAAGTGTTGCAAGGACTTCACAAATCAATCATATACCATGAGAAGAAATTAAATTTACATTTGATACAGTTTTTTTCGATTTATCTACAAAAATTATAGTTTGTAATGGGATAACACAGTATCCCACAAAGGAACAACGATCACAGTTAATAGAAGAAGCTCATTCCTCAGCACTAGGAGGACATAAAGGCGTTACAAAAACGTATAATCGTATTTGTCAAAAATTTTAATGGGAAAATATGAAGTATATCCAGATAGATATCCAGAATAGATATCCAGAAGATATCCAGAAATATATTCAAATTGGTTTACAATCCCAAATCAAGAAATTAGGTCCGGTTAAAACCAAAAGCCCTATGGTGATCACGGATACACCCAGTACAGCTTTCGAGAAAATATCAATGGACATTGTTGGTTCATTTCCCGCAACAAATTCAGGAAATTTATACACTTTTACGATACAAGACAAATTTACAAAATACTCCCTAGCTATTCCCCTCCTCAATCACCAAGCTAGCACAATAGCCGACGCTTTTGTGAAAAAGTTTATTTCTATATTTGGATCACCTAAAGGAGTACTAACAGATCAAGGTAGAGATTTTTTGAGCAATTTGTTAAAAAGATTAGCAAAGCGCTTTCGAATAAGACAATTTCGGACCACGGCTTTTCACCCGCAATCAAGTGGATCACTTGAGCGTTCACATCACCTTTTAGGAGAATAATTTAAACAATTCGTTTCTAAAAACTCAGAATAGGACGATTGACTTGAATTAGCAATGTTCTCATACAATACCAGCGTACACGAAAGCACAAAATGCACCCCTTATGAATTAGTTTTCAGTAAATTAGATCGTGAACCCTCCAGCGAACCCCCATTCTAGTACAAAAATGTGAGCTAGAACAAGTCCTAAAAAATTCACTAATTTTAGCTGGCCAAGCACCCGACGAGTTTGCTTACCATCTTATGAAAGGACCAGGATATACTCGTATCGATGTAAATGGAGGCCACACCTTTTGGAATCCAATACCACCTGGCACATGAAACTTCAACCAATATGAAGTACTCTATACAGGAACAGCAAATAAAACTTACGACAATTCTACGGATAATCAAGAAACAATATATTCCTTCGTAACCGATTTCATAACTTTTGTGTTAGCATACAAATCAATAATACCCGTACGCAATATTTTATTTTTTCGAACAGAACACCCAAAGTTATTAATTTATGAAACAAAACAAGAAACACCCTTCTTGAAAAGTAATGGCCCATCAGTTCATAACATGGATTTATTTACTTATGTCAATTCAAAATTTGTTTACGTTGAAAGACACATACACACAGAAGTGAAATGCCTTTATCGTGACGTTCTAGTACAAAAATGTGAACTAGAACAAGTCCTAAAAAATTCACTAATTTTAGCTAGCCAAGCACCCGACGAGTTTGCTTACCATCTTATGAAAGGACCAGGATACATGTCAGTAGTAGCCGGAGAAGTAATTCATCTCATTCAGTGCGTCCCCGTAGAAATTACTTTTCGCGAAACTAAAGAATGTTATATGCGACTTCCAATCCTGATAGGAAACAAAACATTTTTTCTCACTCCAAGAACACAAATAATTTCAAAAGCAGGCATCGAAAAAAAATTGCAACACATTCATACCTCCTATGCATTTCTTTGGCAAAAAGTGGTTTAAAATATTACCCATTCCTATTGAAGGGCCAACACCTAATATAATGAAACCCAAAACAAAACCTACATGGAAATACACGAATCCATCATCATTAGCTACAAGCGGTATCTACTCACAAAATGATCTAGAAAAATTGCGCAAACACATTATGTTTCAAGCCGAAAAACCTATGGTCCTGAATAATATAGTTAGAGGGGCAATGGGAGAACCAACAAATAAACAAGGATTCTCAATATTCAACCTTTTAGACGAAGAAACATTAGACAAAATAGCGGAATCAGCTTGGGAAAGGTTTTGGACTGTTTTACAAACTTTGCCACCACTAGCGCAGGACTAATTGGAATTATAATCATAATTAGAGGAATAAAATTAATTTCAGACACCCTTATACATGGATACGCCTTACATACATTATTCGGCTGGTAATTTCATCTTATCGGAGTACTGTAGGATTCAGTTACTAATTTACTTTTACATTTAGGTAACCAGAACCCAACAGAAGGACCAAAACCGTTTGTTCCACAATTGGAAGACCAAAAATAGGACCAGAAACAAAAATTCAGAACGACAAAATACAACACAGTAATACAGGTAAAGATCACGCTAATACGGAAGTCACCCTCTATCCGCAATCACAACTTACGGAAGAAATTAACAATCAAAATTACTCTATGAAAATCTAACAAGTATGTCACATAAAGGTTACGTCACCCTATTAAACAAGCTCATGGAACGAAGGGGAGAACGACCACTAGATTACAAACTAAAAATCACTCATAACACAATTAACCAATACCACTTCTCAATAAAGTTAAAATACCAGAATTCTTTAATTGTCAGAAGTGGCAAAGATGAAGAATTAATTAAACAAAACACAGCAAAAAGTTTATATTTCCTTATTACTAACGGTAATGAATGTAAATATGAACCCTTTCAATCAACATTTAGTAGCACGAACTGCGAAAAACTTCAAGCATATTGCACTCACAATAATCTCTCAAACCCACAATTGGCAACAATAAATATAAAAACATCACAAGAAAATACAACATGGATTGCAATCTGAACAGTCTAAAACATCAAACAAACGGGAATATCAAATACTGGTAAACAAGCAAAAAACATTCCATCAATCAAAGTTATTAATTTAATAACTCGAAGAGATCTTTTCAACAAAGTTGATCAAGAAAAAATCTCAAATGATCTGAAAAACTTCCATATCTCATCCAACGACGCTACTGTTCCAAACTCTCTACCAAAAATCAACAATTTTGGTATAAATAATAAACAAAAGACAGAAAGTCTTCAAATAAAAAGTTATTACCCTACAAATAAAATCCCAACCCCTTGTAGAAAACACTATTTTTCACGCTCACGAAATTCTCAATTAGTCCCTTCCCCTAGCACATCAAAGAGCACAGTAAAAACATACAAAAAGTGCATCAAATGTGGATACAGGGCACCAAATCAATTTAATAAATTCTAACAAATTCTTTATATCTTAGGAAACCACTTCAATGATGGAAACCCCTGTTGAACTACGCCCACGCGCCACAAGTTATACAAAACGAAAGCACACTTCCTTGGGAATGTTGAATCACGTTATGATGCTGAAGAATTTCCTAATTCGATACGGACTACCGGAAGATCAATTCATAACATATGAAGACCAACATTCAAGATCAGATTCCTTCTTCTTATGTCAAATAACTGTTAACGACCACCTAGTAATTCAAACAGGCGCTACAAAAGAATGAGCTGAAAGTAAAGCTGCACTAGATACCCTCCGTTTATTAATGCTAAAATATGACCTCTGCGAGAATGTAAACTTAGAGACTTATACGGGAAAAACAAAAATGGTAGATCAGGAAGTACAAACTCATCCTCGCCAAAGTTAGTTGCTTGGGAAAATTCTTGTAAATACTGTAATACACAAAAACACAAAACAAGTAAATGCCCTCGAATAACTTCAAAAACGCGAAAAGATAAATCCACGCAAATCCCATCACCCCGTACATTAGCACTACCAAATACCTTCGACCGCATGTTCAAAAACTTCTTCACAAGAACAACCAGGATAATAAGACTGTAATCATTTAAAATGAGTCACCCACTTCTAATTGGAATTTCTCTAATGACACTTCTCATTTTTTGAGCAGAGTCAACTCAAATCCCCTATATAAATACCCCAATTACCCATTCTCCAGGAATTTTTTTGAGCCAATTTTTGAATTCCGAGTTTTTTCTAAAAATCTTCATTATTTGTCATATGTCGAAATTGCAGAATTATACCACCCTAAACACCTTCTAACCGAAAATTATATAGAGCTTTCTAACTATTGCACGAATTTCCCAGAAAAAAATAAATGTAATTTGAACGACCAAGTAACAAAACTCGATAAAAGAATTTTAGATTGTCTGGGTTATATTACTCACATAACACTTAGAACAAATAAAAACCCAATATATCGGAAAATTCGAAATAGCAATAAAGTACAAGAATTTTCAAATCCCTGGCAAGAAGGAAATATCTATCTATCTATCTCAAAATCCATTCATGCAACAAATATCAAACCTTTCAGAAATCCTTTTAGAAACAATATCATTTAAAGATAAAAATACTACCAACTACCCAAAAACCGCAACAGATTGGTTATTCAAATTAGACAAAGCTTTCAGTACCTACCTCTATCTACTTCTTACGCAAATAGTTAATGGCCAGTGGGATCCTCGTCTCTTCCCAGAACCACTGTTTGACCCACTGTTTGACCCACTATTTGACCCTCAATCTTTACACTTTCCCGCTCGTTTCTTTTCTCATATTTCAGAAATACTGTCATTTTGTAAAATCTTACACTTCGTCCACGGAAATCAATTAATTTTTTTATTAACAGTACCCATTCCCTTTTCAGATGAATTTCGTCTATTTAAACCTCACCCTATACCTATAATTTCTGACTTCAATACAAACAAAACAATTTCAATCTACATAAAACCCCAAGTTACAAGTTACCAAGTTATCTAGCAGTATCTCATCTCAATCAAACCTATGTTTCAGTAGGAAATACATTTCTTAAATCATGGTACAAACGACACTCGGAATATTCTGTGACTCACAAGTACCAATTTCTAATGTTTCAACGAACCCTATTTGCGAAATAAAAATGTTTTCTAAATCAAATCCCTATAAATGTCAATTTTATGTCTACTTCTATAACTACCCTATTTGGACTCCATTACAAGTTCATTACGGTTAGATTTATTCAACCCCTTCTATTAAACAAATTCAACTAGTTTGTCCTGATAACCAAAGACACTCATTTAAAATTCGAAACCAGGGAATATTGCAAATACAATCAAACTGTAAACTAATTCCTTCTAACCCATTCTATTATTCACGATATAATCTAAAAGAACTAGTTCACTCTATCCCCTTGCCCCAATCTTCTCTTGCCTTCACTCATGTCACGCCCTCCTTAATTAATTACTCTACGCAATCACGCAAAATGTTAAAAAAAATTCCTGACAAAATTTCAAAATAAAGAAGACATACCTTTATCTTTTCTCAAAAACCAGATATTCATAATAGAAAACGCAAACTACGAAATATTACACCAACAAGAATTTACTCAAAAAGTACTTTTTACTCTAACCATGGTACTGGCCTTAGTAACTATTCTAGTCGCAACAATACTATTACAAATTCAAAAAAACAATTATAAACTAAAATATCAATACAAATTAGACCTTGAAATAATGAAAAACATCAAAAAACAAGGAACACCGTTAAGTAGTGTTACAATACCCCTTCTAGACACATTATCTTTTTCATTTTACGATAACGAACACATTTAATATACACGCGAATAAACTCATTTGCATTAGAAATTGATATACCACTATATTGACGAATTATTATTCAGATACATTATAAATATATAAAAAGAAAGAAAGATATAAAAATATAGATGAAACATGAAAAATTATGGAGAATCAATATGAAAACTTGTTTATTAATTTAATAAAAACCACCTCAATTAAAGAAAGTCATTTATTATACATAAGGTAGGTAAATTTACAATAGAAGATAATTATGAAGCACCATAAATCTCACATACTCATACGAATTATGATCGTTGCAAATAGGATCATCCTCATCTTCCGCGGAGAGGCCGTTAGAATCAGAATCCGTAGGCGGTAAAGAATCCGTTTTATACTGCAAAATAAATAAATAAATAAATAATGAAGAAAATAATCGAAATTTTCAATCCAAACGAAGCTTCTTTCCACATTTATATTAATAAAAAAAAAACTCATACTTACTCCTAAATCATCGTCATTTAAATCCGTGTTCTCTCGATCCCGATCCAGAAGCTCGCGAATTTCATCGATGACATCTACTCTCATTCCACTTATTCGATCCCACACATCCCAGTACGGTTGTCTTGCCGAAAAATTAGTGTTCGTTAATGGACGGCTCGGACCACCGGGAACCCTGGATGCCCAAACCAAGTAATACCCAAAAGGGGCCCGTTTCTGTCCATATACTAAATAATATGTCGGAAAATTCTGATCCATCTGAAACAAAATTAAAATAACTTAAATTATTAAAACTAAAATTAGATATAATCTGAAAACGTACTTAATCATTCAATTGATCATTTCAAGTAACCCCTGACTCATAAATTGCATGAACACAATGTTCCAATTTTAAATTTTTTTTTATTATTACATTATCATAAAACTATCACTTTCAAAACAAATTATTTTCGAAATTTCCCTTAATATTAAATTTTAAATAATTAAATTAAAACAAAAAATATTTCCTTTTACGATAAATTAAAAATAATACTTACTTCAACCAGATTTGTGTAAACCTCGTTCAAGAAATGAATATATTCAACTCGTACCTCTGAATATTTAAGTAAAATATTCCCACAAGTCATAGACCCTTTCTCCAAATTTTCTATAAAGTATCTAAAAGCAGTCACTTCTACTTTACTCCCACATCTTTTCTAATAATTACGATTTACATAAACGATCTAGACACCTTTCAGCCACTAAATTAGTACCCATCACAAAAAGAAATTTATCTGAATAACTACCCTTCATTACTACTCTGAAGATCAATATCAACGACAATCCGTCCCCAACTCCAGTTTCATCATTACTACCTTACTCTGGTTTAATTTAACACCCATATTTCATAATCTACATACATAATTTTCCAACAAAAATATAATTATGTTATTTCTCTCGTTAAATTCCTGCAATCCCATATAACGTTAGATCAACAATTTTCAAGTCTATTATGAAAGTAACTAAAAGAAACTGATCTCAAACAAACAAATAAAACACAAAAAGAAATTTTCAAGTCTATTATGAAAGTAACTAAAAGAAACTGATCTCAAACAAACAAATAAAACACAAAAAGAAACTGATCTTAAAAAGAAGCTGTTTCTCTAATAGAAAATATTATTTAATAATTTAATCACATTTTAAAACTTTAAAAAATACTTGAACTTTGTTTTTAGCACGATTCCATCACCAAAAGAAAACAAATATAATTTGCCAGAACAACTTGACGGCATTCGTCTACAAGATTATCCTGTAACATACAGCTATCTTTTAAAATGTTCATGTCTAACAATGTATCCTTTGACACTATTTTTATATTTTTATCGAATTACAAAAAAACGCATTTGCCCTTTTTGTTACGAAGAAATACCCAACACTGAGAAACAAAGATACGATTGTAAACTTGATTGGCATTCTATCGCAAACCTAGACCATTCATTTGAAAACCAAGGGAAAATTAAGTTAAATTGCGAAATTTGCAAAAAAGGAATCCTATATCCTCGTTGTAAAGCGTACCACTGTTTAGAATGAATTGAACAATTTTTAATGAGCAAAGAAATAATAGAAAAAGGAAACGAAGACGAAGTGAC
Organism: Andricus grossulariae; assembly: GCA_011634705.1. Taxonomy (NCBI): domain Eukaryota; kingdom Metazoa; phylum Arthropoda; class Insecta; order Hymenoptera; family Cynipidae; genus Andricus; species Andricus grossulariae. The sequence continues at coordinate 250,529,001 of JAABKJ010007545.1, read as the reverse complement.
TTCTCAATTACATGCCTAAAATTTCACTCCTTTTTTTAAATATATCATTCTATTCAGCCTACGTTAACAAACTAGAAAAACAATTTATCATAATTAGAATTGACACTATAAGGAAATACTTCAGTAACAAATAGTTGTTTTTTGAACTTACCTGAAAACCAGTGGATGACGATAAATAAATTGTAACTTTACTTACCAGAAATGACCAACAAATAACAATTAACTACGATCACACTGTATATATAAGAAAACGATTTTCTTCAATGAATTCTTTCTGACTGCGACTTTTTGCCACTTTTTACCTTCATTACCACCTTTTCAGGCTGAATGCCTTATAACAAAAAAACACAAGAAATACGTTGCTTTAGGGGAAATTGCCAGCAGTAAAAAAGGCGCAATATAAAATGTCGCCAAGGTAATTTTAGAGAATTTGCAAAAAAATATTTTATCTTTTCTAAAAAAACAATACACGATACTCCGACAGATCAAGCAAAAATTTATTGCACGTCAGCTTCTAATGAAACTCGAACAATATTGTATAAATGGGCGAATTCATGCGAAAGGTGTTACCAACCTGGTCACACAACCATTCATTGTCACGGTAAAAGAATAAACAAAAAATATGTTATTTAGTGAAAATACGGTATGGATATTTTAAATTTTAGATTATATTCCTTTTCTACACGATTATGCATTATAATAATCAAAATATATTGTTACTCTATGATTATGAAATTTTATCATTTTATCGCATGAATATGAATTTTTAAGTATATCATGGTTATGGATGTTTTAAATTTTTAGATTATATTCCTTTTCTACACGATTATGCGTTATAATAATCGAAATATATTGTTACTCTATGATTATGAAATTTCATCATTATATCGCATGAATATGCATTTTTAATTATATAATGGTTACCCGTGCAGAAATCGCCAAGTACGACTTGGGTATAACAAAGTCCCGTGGACTTGTCACGTCATTGCATATAAATTTGTCAAATTTTAGGCTGGACAAAACGAGTAATGCTTCCGAAAATGACGATAATACAAATTGAAATTTATAAAGTTTTGTATTCTACATTAAGTCCGTAATAAATGTTCGTTTTTCAAATTATAAACAATTGAAATCTATTTTTGACCCGAGAATATTTCCAAATTTTACCTGGGAAATATTTACTGCTAATCAGTGCAAGATTCACTGTTAATCAGCGAAATAAATTTTTCGCTAATTCAAGCAACGAATATTCGCTGATTCGCAGCGGTATACTCTAGACTGGTTGAATCAACGCATATGCGCTACAAATAAGCGAAATTTCGCTGATTCAGGTTTAGAGAGTATTTCAACACGCCGCTTCAGTTTGCCTCAGTGTCGCGGTACAACTCGATCATTCGGATCCCTCCCAGTCAGTTAATCTGGTGATCCCTAAATCATCGCCGTGCGTGTGTTAACCTCCGTCGAAGAAATCTCTACTTGGAGAAGTTCAAGTCCACGGAATTACATAGTGACAACCTCAATACCACAGGTAATGGACTTCCCAAGAGGGAAGAAGAACCAACCCCCAAATATATCCGTGTATTCAATCATCCTGTATTCAATAAACTTTTAATCATTAATTGGGTTCAACTGAATTATTTTCTCATCCCTTAGCGAAGATCTTTCCGATCTTTACATAAAAGGAGGAACGTAGATTTAAAAGGGATTATGATACGTTGGACGTAACAAGACTTTCAAATGCTATCATGAAATATGCTTGAGCAAATTAAAATTGTTTAAACAAATGAATTATTAGAAATTTTGAGAATAAACAATAAGTAATTGTTTAGATAATTACATAATGTTTTTAACAAAATATACTTCCCCAAACAATGACAACCGATTACATTTCAATCATAAAATACGATTATTTTTTACATTTTTTGGGAATAAATAACAATAATTAAATAATTGAGTTAAAAATAACAGAGGGAGAGACGGTTATAGTTTTAAGTACGGGACCTCATCCAATAAATTATCTGATTTTACCAGTCAAAATTATGCACATTTTCAAACTCGCGAAATAAATCCAAGCAAAAGAAAAATAATTCCTGGGCATCCAGCTGTTACGTATTTGACTTTGACCTACCTTCCTCACATGTTGGGTAATTACACATACTTCAACTATACTATAAGTAGAACTAGGCCTGTGGCCTTTAGTTAGTTCTAATCTTGACCACGGAGAAACATTAAATTCTTTCTCTTCTCATAAGTAACGGAGGCCTGGAAAAACAAAAGAATAAAATTCTATGAAAGTTGTAAAGAAACGAACTCCGGACAGCCCGAAATCATTAAGTCGAACTATTACTATTGAAACTAGTGTCTGAAATACAGTAGGGCCTATTCTACGTAATTCTACGTAGAATATTATTAAGAAAACTCAAAAAATTAAACTGAACGAGGCCCGCAAACAGGCGGATGTGAAGAAAGAAGTCTACGAGCTATCAGCGAGACCCTCAACGCAGCGAATCCCCTTCGTTGGAGAACAACGGCCTATCAACAAAGCACGCAACGCCGAGCGATTAATCTAGCACAAAGAAAGGAGCCTACGATCTCCAAAGACCAGAAACAGTGAGTAAAAAAGAATAGGTATAAGAAGTGTTAGATTTTTTGTACAGTTTGAAGAATTCTAGAATTCTACCAAACTTGAGGTTCATGACGGTACACACGCTTATAGTGCTCCCTGGCCTCTGTGTCGGCCAATCAACAAAAATCTACCTGAAGTTTCTCGGCATTGTAGTAGAGCTATGCCAACAAACTAAGATTTAAACGGGAAACTTATGTCACGCAAAAAAAAACATCACGCAGAATTGGGACGCGGAATTATGAAAAGTGTTACACTGGCTTTCTCTAATTATAAAGAAGATAATTCAAGGCACTCGACTAACGGGAACCGACGACCTCCTGCGAACCATATTAGCTGAACTGAATGGGCTAAAAATAAACATATTTACCCTAGGGAATGAAAACGACAAACGACTCTCTGAAATACAATCAATAGCTGAGGAATGCGGAGTAAAAAAGAAAAGTAGACACGGGTAAGGACAATGATGACATTCTTACATCAGACAGAGACGAGTCAGATATTGAAGAGGAAAAAGTTACCAAATCCACAAGGTCTATTAGCGCAACCAGTAAAACAGGAACTACACTTGCCTCACCCCATGAAAATAAAAAGCGTGAAAACCAACCAAACTCATTACCGGAACAAAATATATCTGCGAAAGACATAATTAGGACAATCAAGGTCCTAAACGGACAAGATGATATTGGAATAGACTTTAAGACAAAATTTAAAACAGATTGGATCAGTTACAGTACTAAGAAGCAAACTTGAAAGCTGTAAGCAAGGAATCAATCAAAAGAGAAACTGGACTACAAATTAAAGTACAGAATCCCATTAACCTACAATAAGCTCAAAACATGGCAAAAGAATCTGAGATATGGTGTAAAGAAGCTCAACCGACATTGCAATGAATAATCTCAAGATCACCAATGAGTTTTAGTATACGCCGACCCACACCATCACAAACTGCATGACCTCAAGCAAATAAAACGCCAAGAGTTTCTAAGCAGAATATCGTACTGGCCGACCGCACCAAAATGAAGTGCCACAAATGCGGAAAACTTGTTCATTTTGCAGCACAATGCTCAGTGAGACCCACAAATTTTCAATATGGTCAATCTTTCAAACGAACACCCCAAATAAGGACAATTCGACAACAAGAAAAAAACATGATAGACAGCAGCCTAATGCCGGAAGAGGAAAGAATGGAACAAATAAGTACGAGGACTCAGCCGAGTCTCAACAGTATGTGGACAAGTATTATCCATCAGAGGAAGAAGAGGAGATGGCAGAGAATACAACTTACTAGTTGACTCAGGAGCATCGATTGATATTATAAAGAAGAGCGAATTACCTGACAAATTTGAAAAACTAAGATTCCTTAAGAAATTTGAAATGGGCAACGACCGACACCAGTCATCAGAATCAGCTTATGTATCATACGCAAAGAAGAAACATCTGTTTTATTTGGTATAATTCCCACGAATGATAGACAACGCGTTTAGGGGACTTATAGGAAAAGAATGTTTTGTCTATATTGACGACAATGAAATATTTCGGGAAGTATGTGAGTATCTCAGACCAGTGTGCCAGCAAAGTATTTTTTTTTCGAATTTTTTCGTAAATTTTTTTTGGTGTGTTTGTGTGCATCAGAGTATTCAAAACAGTAAGTACATAAAATTGTGTGTGCATAATCCAGTGGTTAATGAGGGGGAAGATGGATCGGATATTAGATCTGGGGGTGGATCTGAAGAATCGGAATCTTCAGGTTCAGTATATGAAGCTGATTCAGACGATGATGTTGAAAATGTCAGCTTGCAGCAGCGTCTTCTTCAAGCCCGTTCTCAACCACGCTTTCCACGTGGTCGGCCTTCTACCAATATAAGAAGAAAAGACGGTTTTACATGGGACACTAGGGCTCCTGAAATCACTGTTACATCCCGAAAATATTTAAATTTTAACATGGCAATTGCATAGATGTAACTCATCCTATTTGAGGAAAACCAGGAGATGATTCCTTCATACAAATATAATTAAACGCATAGGTACCACAACCGATCCTGTTTCTACCCCTGGTAAGTGCCAAGGACCACTGCAGTTGTCTGTAGTGAAGGGGAGGTGATACCTCTACTTGGCGCGTCCCCGGGTGGCGGATAGGGGAATGCTCGCTGGAAACAGAGGGTAGGGCTGAAATAAAATAGGCCTTATTATTCGGGAATTTTGCAATTCGCTAATTTTACAGTGTCGTGAATTTTATTTTTCGGGATTTTTCAGTCGCCTCTTCCGAAAAATTAAATTCCCGTCACTGTATTACAGAATTTGAAAATTCCCGACAGAAAATTTCTGAATTATACAATATCTGAACTAGAAAATTCCCGCTTTTGAACAATTAAAAAAATTGTTAGTTAAAAAATATTTTGTTGAAAAAAATAATAAAATATTTATGTTAAGGAAAAAACTTTTTCAATGTTTAAAGTTTAAAAAATCAATGTTTGAATTTAAAATAACAATATTTGAAAAAATATATTTCTGGATAAAAAATGTTATTTGAACATGTTCATTGTATTTTTGTAATTGACAAAAAACTTACCCAAAAAGCAAATTATTAATTTAAAAAAAAAAATAAATAAAAAGAAACTTTGAGATAAATAAGTGCTGAATTGAATCTTGTACAACTTTTTCTGTTTGAAGCGCACGTGTTTTTAAATTTATTTATTTTTATAACATTTTTATACAATTATTTTTATTTCAAATTCCAGCAATAATTTAAAAAAAATTAAATATTAAAAAATTTTCTACAATACAAATATTTGATTAATGTATTTTTAATAAATAGATAGTATTTATTAAAAAAACATTGTCGTGATTCTTTAAATTTGAGAATTTTCTAGTTTGCATATTTTATAATTCGACAATATTTTGTCTGGAATTTTAATATTCGGGAATTCTCAAATTCGGTAATATTGTATATAAACTGTCCAGAATGTTATTATTCGGGATTTTTTAAAATCGGAATTTTCAGATTTCGGCAACTTTATAATTTCTATTTCCGGAAGTTTATAGTGTTGCGAATTTTATTACTCGGGCTTTTTCAGTCGCCCCGAAAATATTTCAAAACATTTTGAAAGATTTATAAAGTTGTGAAAAAAGATCTGGAAGATTTTGAGGCAATTTTTTTGCAGAATTTTACACAAATTTTACGAAAAATTCAGAGTCATTTTAACAGATATTCAAAAGTTCCAAAATAATTTGAATAGTATATATAATATTTGTATTTTAAATTTTCTACCATATAACGTGCGTAAACATTTCGAGTAAGCTATATCAATTATAATAGTAGTGAAATTATATTTGACTAATTTTGTTTGAAAATGCGAAACCTAATCTGACTTAGCACTGCCGTATTAACATCGAAAAACCGAAAGAATAATTTTCCTACATCTTGGAATTATAGTTCTATTTTTATAAAAATTTTAGAATACATAATAATATAGAAATTGGAAATTAGAAATTTACTAATTAATTAGAACTTCATTAGACGAATAGTCTAAAAAATCCATAGAAATTGCAGACCACAAAAATAAGAACAAAAGAATATTAAAGAACTATATATAGATATTGCACTGAAAGTTTCATCAGTTTGAATGAAATAATAATATTGTAGAGTAAAAAAAATTATAACTTATAAACAAATGTAAATTATGAGAAATAACTGTAGAATTATTATAAATATATGAAACAGTAATATAAATTATGCATGGACTTTTATCTTTAAAAAATATTTAATATAAAATTTGTAATTTATATTTTCAAGTATGTATCGGCTATTCGACTGACTCGTTCGGGGGGTAAAGAGTAATTATTTTTTGTGCAGGTAGTGATTCAGAAATGACCTGATCGAAATAAGAGCAGTGTGCAGTACGCCTGGGCGCATCTTTTTTCTGATAGCCAATAGGAAGTTGGCGGTATCTTTGAAATGCGAAAAAACTACTTACGTGTTTTCCAGGATAATTATTAGAATTATAAATAAACTATATACTATTTCACCTAAAATTTTGCGATTGAACTTTTTAGCAGAAAGTTGAGTCTTCAAACGAGAAAGATGAATTTACAATCCAGAACTTTTCTCCCTCCAAAAAATGAATTTTTAATCCACAGAGAAGCATTTTCTACCAAAAATTCAATTTGAAGAAATAGCTGAATTTTCGGTTAAAAATGTGAATTTCAAACAAAATAGTTAACTTCACAACAAAATAGTTGAATTCTCAACAAAATAGTTGAACTTTTAACCATGAAAATTTTTCAAACTATAACAATAAATTTTTAACCAAATGGTCGAAATCTTGAATAAAAAAGAATTGACTTTAATTGAAAACAGTATCATTTTCAACCAACAAATATTTTTATTTCAACTAAAAAACAGTTGAATTCTACACACAAAAAAACGAATTTTCAATAAAATAGTTAAATCCCCAAACTAAAACAGAATCATTTTTAACAAAGAAGTTGTACTTGTAACTAAAAAATCAAACAACTAAGATTTTTCATTCAAGAGAAAAAAAGTGTCCACGAAATTGTTGAATTCTCAAGCCAAAAAGGCGAATTCTCTCTAAAACTGTTGAATTTTCAAGCAAAATAATACAATTTTCAATTTAAAAAGCCAAATTTTCAACAAAACAGTTGAATTTTTAAGCTAATTTACCTCTTTTATTGTATGAATAAATCTGTTGCCAGTTCATGGAAAAATGTGCCCCTGGGATTGATTTTTCAATATTGGGAAATATTTTTCTTCCTAAAATTTTGATTCCATACTTGAATTTATAAATTTTTGCAAACATTCAGAGAGACCAAAAAAATGAAAATAAAATAATTAAAAATCTTATTATTCATAGAAACATTCAGAATGATTCTTCAGTTTGAAAGATTAATTTTAAGAAAATATTTAAAAAGATTATTAAACATTTTACAAGATTCTAACAATTGTCCAGAAAAAATCTTGAAGATTTTATAACAATTTCTTCTATTTTGCGAAATTTCAAAACAATTTTAGATTTCTTAATACATCAAAAAATATACAATATTTTCAGGCAGTTTTTGTAAGTTGGAAAGACTTTTTTAAATGTCAGGCATAATTTGAGTTAGTATACAAGATATTAAAAAATTCATCTCTTTTCTTGGAAATCTAATAATTTTTTTGTTTGAAAATGGAATTAATTTCATAAAACTTTCTCTTTTTTATGAAATCCACTTATTTTTATTTAAATTTAAAATCTGTTCCAATTAAAATATTAATCAATAATTATTTTGTTGAAAATTCATATCTTTGGTTGAAAATCTATCTATTTTGTTAAAAGTTGATGTATTTTGTTGACAATTTATTTTTTTGGGTGGGAACGAAACTATTTTCTTGAAATGTTGTCTTTTTATGGATGAATTGAACTGCTTTTTATTTTAAGTTAACATCCTTTGTGATTGAAATATTGACTATTTCGTTGAAAATTAATGTATTTCATTGTCAATTTATGTTTCACGTAAATTATTGCATCATAACGAATTTTATTCTTCATCACAATCAAACACGCCAAAAGCTTCAATTCGAGCCATCACCGCGGAGAATCGAACGAAAAAAAAAGCTTGCAGCGCAGTAGTAAAAAAGCCAAATTTTTTAAATTTTATTTATTTTTTACTGATGATTACCAAGAAATGACCATAGCAGATAGGCGGATGAAAGTTTGCTTCCTTTTCAAGTCACTAGCACCAATATTGTAGAATTTTGAATAAGAATATATGCAGTAGATTATTACACAATTTTTATCCAATTTGAGAATTTTTGAAAAAAGCAAAGTTGATGAAATTTGAAAGAGATTTGTGAAAACCGCTTTTTGAATTTCTTTCCATTAATTTTTCAGCGAACAACAAGGCTGACATTCATTATCACTTTTTTGTATAATAGATCTGATTTCTTCGCAAATAGTTATATTTATATAAAACATCTTGCTATCAGTAAGAGCACTCCTTGAAAATAATATACAGCTTGTTAAAACAGTAAACATTTTTTTATATCAACAACTTTATGAGCGACAGTGCTGAATCGAATTTAAAAATTCTTAGAGACTTTAAATTTACATTTTTTCTTCGGAATATACGTAAAAACAATCTAAGTAATCATTCTTTTACAGTCCAAAGTAATTACTAATATTATAAAAAACTACATATATATTAGCCATTTCGCGTTCTAAAGACCGCATATTATTTGTAGGAAAGATCTACACTGATATTATTACACTTCACATAAATAGATGCAGTTGAAAAAAATTGAATCGTTTATAAAAGGGAAAGAAAAAAGTATGAACTTTGTTGTTAAATAAAAAAATTACTTTAGCCGCGGAAGACCCGAAAATCAGACCCGAAATCCTAGTCGTAAAAAATCACTCAACTTTATACACGTGTCACTCTAAAGCTCTTTGCGATTGGATTTCGGCTGCCTATTGGACATCCCGCGATTTCTTCCCGGGTCAATTCTTGGAACTCACCGCTGTACATGTTTAGTTTCGCCCTTTTTCCCACGCCTATAACAGATATATATATTCCACGGAAAATGACATTCTTGTTTCCTCTTTCAAATATCGCAAAGACGTCGCCATTGGACATTGATAATACAATTTTTTCTTTAGTTGGCATGGGACTGAAGCCATTCGCTGTTCTCAACAGAATTGGTTTATCGGTAGGAAACGTGTATTTCAGAAGTTCAAAGATCCATTTTGGATTCGTGAATGGAATAAGGCGAATAAATTTGAGATGATCAATATGAAATCCAAGTACGTAAGAAAAAGGTTGCGTGCCAGGCGGAGACCTAGACCTCACACGAGGATGAGGCTCGGCTGTAGAATGAGGAACGCCAGGAATATGCTTGCCATTTAGTGAACATTCAAACTGCGAAATTAATTCTGGAAAAAGAAATGGAGGATTACATTTTTTAGGAGCAAAGAAGAAGTGAATCAACTAAATGAAAAAAAACTTCCATGGTCGAAAATGCGAAATAAATTAATTTGGTATCCATGTTTAATATGATTTGGAGCTAGAACATCCATTCAGGAGTACCGATTTATGATGTTTGAAAAAAATATTTTCTACTGCTCATACAAAAGAAACTTTTTTGATATTTAAAAAATGACAATACTATATGTAGTGTATTTATTTGCGTCCTTGAGATGCATCGATTGACCTATTGTGGAACGTTTTATGAAAAAGCAGTACCGATTCATGAAGTTCCAAAAAAATTTGTGTAGTCTGTTCATATGTGAAAAACTTTGTTCATATTCGGAATACTATAGTACTGTATACAACATGTTTGTTCACGTCTTTGTATGTAATAAGTCGAAGAAATTTAAGATCTTCAATATAAAATCCAAGTAAACAAGAAAAGTTTACTTGCCAGATGGAGACCTGGACCTGACACGAAGATGAGGCTCGGCTGGAGAATGAGGGCTGGTAAGAGAAAAAGTCCTTTCTGGAGATTGAAATCTGGCAGGAGGAGAAGTTTTTTCTGGAGAATGTTTGTCAAGAAAAGAAGAAGGTCCAGAACGAGGAACGCCAGGAATGGGCTCGCCATTTGGTAAACATTCAAACTGTGAACTTAATTCTGCAAAAAGTGGTAGAGGATTACATTTTTGTTGGGGTGAAGAAGGGGTTTGAAAGCAGGTTTAAAAGGAGGTGCCTTAACTGGGACTTTGGGACGCTAGGTCAAATCCCATAGTATGAAGACCCGCCCCCTGCAAGCGAAGCTCTGCAGATGGTGTTTTTAATTTCCCTAGCTTCTCGTGGGACAATTGAATGCTTCACGAAAGGGGGCAATCTACCACAAGCAAAGGCGGATCGGCTGTTCTGGCCAGGCGCTTGTCAGTAATGCAGGCAGGAATTGCCCCAATCCAAGAAGCCTGGTTATACAGGGAGAGGATTATTGGCTTGTCAGGATGCGGCTCCCTATATAATTGGCCACGACAAAGAGCGCCAAGGGCATGCATAGCCGCCTAGGGTATGGATGCGATCTTGGTGCATAAACTCTGCTCTAGAGATTTCACCGTTCTTAGAGTCAGACTCAGGGGCAGTAGCAGAGAAAGGCTAGAGGTGCTTATTTCTTTGGCTTATTTCCCCGGCGATGCCGAGGGACTCCCGCCTCCCAGAGAGGTAAAGGCTCCAATTCGGCACTGTCGAGAGATCAAAAATTCCTCTGCTGTCGGGCTGTGATGCAAACTCTCACCACACGGTGTGGGGAAGCACAAACATCAATGGTAACGGGAGAGATTTAATTGAAGACGTAGAAGGTACAGAGCTGGAGATTCTGCATCGGGGTGATGCTCCCACATTCCACACTAAAAACAGGACTGAGGTTCTTGATTTGACTCTATGCTCGGGTGTACTGAGAAGCAGGGTAGTCGGCTGGAGAGTCTCCGATGAGGAGTCTCTCTCGGA
>JAABKJ010007545.1:250453756-250513722 GCA_011634705.1 Andricus grossulariae | reverse complement strand
TAGTTCTTCATATCGGAATAAAAACAAATTTAAATTAATCTAATATATAAATCATGAAAAAATTAATAATTTTTGACTATATAATATTTATTTTATGAGGACAATCTAATTTCTTTTTACAATCTGGATTATAATAAAAACAATTGAAGGGCAGAAACAATTGAGTTATGGGGAAAATAAAACGTGCATACAAAATGGTGGAATTATATAATTTTCTAAACAAAATGTGATTTTTCGCCTCGGTTTTCCAAGACTTAACAAATGGGTTATACAATATTCTTAATCTTAGATTTTAAACATATTTTTGGAGGTTATAGGGAAACACTTTCTTAATTAACGCAGGGGAACGTAGGATAATTCGGGGACTAATATAATTTCAAAATACAATGTATGACTTCGGAATAAAAGACAAAAGTTAAACTTCAAATATAAATCACCAAACACAATAATTATGAATATAGATATTTTTGAACAATTGAAGGGGACAAAGTGGACAGACTTCAACTAATATCGGGACAAAAATGAAATAAATTAATCTGAGGGAACCATGTGACAAAAGTTCACCACATTTATAACAATTGAAATATTAAACATTCACAAAATAAACAGACATAAATTAATGCAGTCGGGCATATCCCAGAAACTGTGTGCTAAATAATCGAAAAATAGGAAACCAATAAAACGCAAAACAAAAGGGCCCACGCAGTTTCGTAGAATATTTCCTTCCAGGTCATGAAATAAATTTTCTATCTCGAATAATGAGCTAAAAGGTCCACAGCGTATCTGCGGGAACTTTGTAGGACCACTTTAGGTTTTGGACAAAACTTTATAATGATAACTGATTACCAAAATTGACGAAATAAAACAGATATCTGACGACGCGTCCTACTCCAAAAGCTGCTTGACGAAAGATGAGAGTTCTTGCCCGGAGTCGTTTTCTTCTTTAACAACCGGCTGAATCCTGATTGGTTGAAATGGTGTTTCGTGATTGGCATTACTATGGAAAGTTTAAACAGTTAAAATAGGCTCTCAGGGACGTGACTGTAAATGACAATACTGTGTCCCCCAAAATGATCTCTTCTGAATTTGGTGATAATTAGTCAACCAATTCGGCCCAAATGATGTTAAATTACTGCCCAAGACGTCCTCTCTGAAGTATATGATCAAACAAGCTGACTACTAAATGCTTACTAAGACTCAATCCAAATTAGAAATCATAGCATCAGGAATGTTGTCAGTAATATTCGGGCCTGAGCTACAGAGGTCCCACTCGCAATGCCAGAGGTCGACAGTAAATCTTCCCAACAAAAGAAATCATGAATTCCGCTCCGAGGCGAATAAGTTATTTAGGAAGTCAAGTGTCGGACGAAAAATTGAATCCTAGTAGCATTTCAAGATTTTCAATGAATATTGGGGTACGACCAGAAGGACAGGAGTAGGTTGGCACGCAGCAGTAGGATTGGCGGGAAATTTCAAATTGGTTGAGTTACTCCAATTGACAAAAGGAGCCCATTTGCTTCTTAAAGTCTCTCATTAGGTCCGGAGGGATCAGCATTCTTCAGGATGGTCTCGTTTTTTGAAATTACATAGAATAAATAAGAAGAAGAGACATAAAATATTTTTAAGCTTAAACTATCTTAAATAATGAACCCAAGTCTTGGAAAACCGTGCAGCTTCTAGATTAGCAGATGTGAAAGAATAAAATTATTTAAAATAGAAAAACTGAAATAGTTTGAATCTTGAAATTTAAGGAATTTGTGACTTGCAAATATTTCGCCACATCACAACAGTGAAAAAAAATGTAACAGTCAGGCGATGGATTCCTAATTGTTACCTTCTAATGGTGATTATAAAGAAGCGAATTTTCAACATACGTCTTATTTTAGTAAACTTTTCTGTTTATCACTATTCCCATTTTTGTAACATTTTGAAATTAATATCTAATATTAACGAAAGAAGTCTGAAATTAAAACTGTCTAACTAGAAGAATTCTACAAAAACTTCTTCTCTACTTTTACTCATTTAGTCTATTTTTAGCTGTAGGGATTTTGATCGCACATTTTAAAACAATAAATATGCTTCTATATCCGAAGAGTGATCTTTCGCTGTATCATAATCTACAGCATCACGATACTCTACACGGTCGTATAAAACGCGTAAATGCACCGGAGTCACATAAAATAATAACTTATTGCATGTATCTTGTGTCATTTTTCCAAAAAGGTAATATTTTACTTTCAATGTATTTTATAGAAGGAGTTTATAGGAAATTTGTAGATCTGTTTTGGTTGAACGACTTTTGTCTTCTCATTTTTTTCGTCTATTGTGTCGTTTTTCCACAAATTTAATTTGTTCTCATTCTTACTTTCTACGATTAAAACAAAAACTACGCGTCCTATCACAAAATTATTCATGACAAACTCGTAAATCTTCTTTCGGTGCATAATTTCTGTTGATTCAGTTGCTTCTTATCTTGCATAGGTTTGATTCGGATCATAATCAGGAATTTTTGTGTACGTTAGCCATAGGGGGTAGTTAACCCCCCGTCTAAGGGGGTGATTGTTGGAAATTAATATTTTACTGCAATTCAATAACATAATTACAGTTTAAACAATATTTACACTGCGTCCTAATGATTAATTTCTCTGGAAAGTATATTTCTAAAGTAATTATTCGAAAACTTTGCAGGGTGATTTCACCCCCTAAATATGAATTCTGGCACGTATAAAAAATACGTGTACCTTATTTTTTAGTTGTCTAAAATATACTTCAGAACGAATCAAATCGGAGTCGGACACTTGGGTAACCTTCCTTGTGAGTAAAAAAGTATTGTAAAAGAATTGAGGGCCCGTAGGAAAGAACGGGTTATAACTTTCTGGCGCCTAGAGTGAAGGGGGAGGGCTCCACTCTAGGCACCAGAATGTTATAACCCGTTTTTTCTACTGACCCGTAATTCTTTTACAATACTTTTCACTCAGTTTTAGTGTAGAATAACAAAAAAAAGTTTAATTTTTTACTGTAAAACTTTATTATAACTTTCTGGCGCCTAGAGTGGAGCCCCCCCCCTCCACTTTAGGAGCCAGAAAGTTATAATTCATTCTTTTCTACGGGCTCTCAATTCTTTTATAATACATTTTTACTCAGTTTTAGTGTAGAATAACAACAAAAATTATAATTTTTAACTGTGTAACTTTATAAATTTCTGGCGCCTATAGTGGAGGAGAATATTGTTCAGAAAGTGACATTGTACACTAAAACTGAGTGAAAAAGTATTGTAAAGAATTGCGGGCCAGTAGAAAAGAATCTTTTCTACGGGCCCTCAATTCTTTTACAATACAGTTTTACTCAGTTTTGTGTAGCATAACAAAAAAATATATAATTTTTTACTGTATAACTTTATAACTTTCTGGCGCCTAGAGTGGCACCAGAAAGTTATAGAGTTAAAAATGATAATTTTTTCAATTTTTTATCAGTTATAGCCCCCCGCTAAACGTCGCTTAAATTTGAAGCGTTCAGGGGTCTCTCCACTCTGAGCGCCAGGATGTTATAACCGGTTCTTTATTGCGGGCCATCAATTAGGTAAATTGCAAACTTTGTGTTTTATGGGTGTTTTTGTATAACAAAACATGGTTTTTGTGATTATCGTTATTAAAGCATTTTTGCACTCAACTTTTCTTTATTTTTTCATTACTTTTGGATTGTTTTTAAATGTTTGAAATATTTAAAGAAAATAAAGGATTTATCTCTTTTTTAAATAAGTATAATTCAAGTCTTTGTTTTGCAAATTTAAAATTATTCTATTGAAAGTCTTATTTCGCATTAAAAAATAAGTAATAATAATTTAAAAAATCAGATAAAATGAAAATACTGCATTTTATGGAGGCTTTTTTAAAATGCACTTTTTCATTAAGGTTATTAATAAACGTTAATAAACGTTTTAAATATAAAAAAAAGTAACGAGACTTTTTTGAAATAAGTAAAATTCAATTCCATTTTTACCAAACAAATATATTGTTTTAACCAAAATTTGTCAATTTTCTATAATTTACCAAAAAAATATTTTGTCATAATATCATTGGAAAACTAATAGCACCAAAACTAATAGATCAAATGATTTAAAAAATTCAAATCAGTAATATTTCCATAAATATTATTAAATTTCATTAAAGTATGATAAATAATGATTTTTTTAAATGTTTCTAAGTATTTATACAGTTTTTGAATGTTGTGACTATTTTGCACCAAGTTTGATCCTAGGGCAGAATGTAGGGAAATAATGATTGTACTCACCATATGATTAAAAAAATTCAAAACAATAATATTTTTATAAATATTATTAAAATTTATTCAAATATGATAAAAAATAATTTTTAGAACAATTTTTGTAAGTATTTATAGATTTTTAAAATGTTGTGATTAAAAAATTAGTCAATCTTTTCATTAAATGAACCGCGTTTACATGGTACATTTCAAAGCGGAATTATTTAAAATTCAACAAACTGAAATTTAAAATGTTATGTAAGCAATTACTAATTGATAGACTTACATCCGAAACAGTAGTAGTATAGCTATACGGCTAAGGGAACACTTACCGATTGATGGTAAATCTGTATTATTGCCCAATGGTAAATCTGCATTACCGACCGATGGTAATTACTTGCTGTTGGTAACTTAGCATAGAACCTAACTTTCTCGGTCGGTAAGTGTTGCCGCGGCCGTATAGCTGTACTACTAACAGCACAAATTTATTTAATTAGTGGTTCTTTTCAATTTCGAATTTAAAAGCTGACAATGGAAAACAACTGTACATCTAAAGAAAAAATAGCAGGAATTGTCTAAACAATTTATTATTGTTGTTAGCAATTTTCTCTTAGAATGGAGATGGAAAGTCGCGATTTTTTCCACTTTTTGTCCAATTTTCAATTAGAGAGAGGTTAGTTCATTATTGTTAACAAAAAATTGTTTGAACAGTTTATTATTATTGCTAATAATTATTGCTAGAAATTGCGGTTTTTTTTCTGAAAGTTTTTAATTTTTGTTTACTTTTCACTTGGAGTAAGTTAATATTTAATTTAATATAGAGTGAAGTAATAATTAAATCAAGTTGACAAAAATAATTGTTTTAACAATTTATTATTATTGTTAATAAAGTTCTCTTTGCTTAATGGTAGAAAATTGCGTTTTTTTCTAAAATTTCTAACTATTCGTCCATTTTTCACTTGGTGTGACTTAATAATTATTTAGGTTAAGCTAAAATAATTTTTCAGACAAATTATTATTGTTAATAACTATCTTTATCTATATTAATACCAGATTGTTTCGGCTTTTTTTCTGAAATTGTTAACTTTTTGCACTTTTTTCACTTAGTGAGGTAATAATTAATACAAATTAATAAAAATAGTTGTTTAAACAATTTATTATTGTTTATAACTATGTTCTCTTAGATAAGTGCTAGAAAGTTGCGGTTTTTTCTGAAATGTTTAACTTTGATTTGCCTTTTTAGTTATGAACAAATGATAATTGAACATTACAGAGAAATATATTTTAAACAATGTCTTTCTTTTTCGTGAATATATTTTGTTAATCTTCTTGTTCCAAAATTCTTCTTTTCGGTTTAAAATTCAAATATTCCAGTTAAATATTGATCATTACAGTTGAAAATTCATCTTTTAGGTTGGAAATGAAATTATTTGGTCGAAAGTTAAACTCTTTTGTTAAAAATTATTTGTTGTTGTTGTTGAAGATTCATCGTTTTAATTAAAAATTCATTCCTTTGGTTGAAAATTGAGCTGTTTAATTGAAAAATTGCTTTTTCTTCAGATGTTTTTTGGATTAAAGTTCAACTATTCCAGTTAAATATTTACAATTTTATTTGAAAATTTATCATTTTGTTTGAAAATGTAACTTTTTTTTTAAATTTAGTTTTTTTGTTGAAAGTAATATTTTTAACTGAAAATTTCACTTACTCCAATTGAAAATTCCATATGTGTATTTGAAAATTCATCTGTTTGGTTAAATATTAATTTTTTTAACTTGAAATTTAATTATTTAAATTTTGGTCAAAATTAATTTTTTGGTTTGAAAATTCAACTATTTCAGTTGAGGATTCATCTTGTTGGTTGAAAACTCTTGTTTGGTTTAAAATTAATTTTTTCAACTAAAAATGTTACTATTCCACTTTCGGTTGAAAATGATAATTTTTTTAATTCAAAATTCAACTATTTGGTTGAACATTTGTCCTCTTTAATTAAAAGTTCAACTATTTCTTTAGAAATTGATGTATTTTGTTGAAAAATTGAATTTTTTGTACAAAATAAATCTTTTTATTTGAAAATAATCTTCTTGTTTAAAATTGCATCTTTTTGGTTGAAAATGCAAGTGTTCCAGTTAAATGTTCATAATTTCAGTTAAAAATGCATCTTCTTGGTTTGAAATTCAACTATTCCAGTTGAAACTATTTTGTTGAAAATCCGTTTTTTTTTAATTAATTTTTTCAAGATTCAATTATTTTGCTTAATTTAACTAACTCGCTCAAATGGAACTTGGGGATAAAACAACAAACCACTTTCTAAACAGATTCTAGATATTGAAATTAATAATCGCCGGGAGATTGTAATCAACTTGAAAATAATTTCCTACAAACTGACCTTACAATCGATGATATCGTTTCGAATTTTACCTCTCTTATTAATAAAGTAGCGGAAATTGCAGTAGGAAAAACTGCAATTAAATCAACAAAGAACCACCCTCCATGGTGAAACGAAGCATGTCAAAATGCGAGGGAAGCAAAAAACTATGCATACAACTGGCTGGAAAAGCAAAATACTCTTGTAAATTAAATTAAATTTAAAAAAATTAGGAACTACAGTCATACCTATATACGGAAGGGAAGTGGACACATTGATCGAATACCTATCTTCCCTTAATAACCAATAGTCTAAGAGCCAGCGACACTCTGGACCTTGCGTCATCGCGGATATTGATAAAAAATAAGGAATGATAGTTTGCATGTAGTGTAATAACTCCCAGTGTATAGGAATTTTGAAATAGGTATATCAAGAGCAATAATAAGACCCGTTCTAATTTCTTTTTAGTCTAAGAGCCAGCGACACTGGACCTTGCGTCATCGCGGATATTGATAAAAAAATTATGAATGATAGTTTGCATGTAGGTTAATAACGAACCGCCATGCTGACCAAGCAACTCCTAACACACGTACCTTAATTAATGATTGAAAAATTGATTTTCCCACAATTGAAAATATTTGTGTGACTGCCCCTAATTGGTGTCCAACTCCTGTTGACTGGGCGCAAAGGGGGTTAGTTTTGTCATTGAACTTGCGTCATGACGGATATGAAATTTGTTTTTTTTAAATGTAGGTCTGAGTGCCCACAACAGGAATAAATATTCCTAATTTTTTTATCAATATCCCTGATGACGCAAGGCCCAGTGTCGCTGGCTCTTAGACTACAAGTTCCTACGTCGATAACACAGGACCACACAATCTAAACCCTTTCAACACGGACCAAACTAGGTGGGTCTTATATTTTCGTGGTCGCTGAATCCGAATCCGTTGTCAAGGTCAGTTCAAGGTCAAACTTATAAAATTCATCGCTAAACTATAGGTACCCTGACTTAATTGGTTAGCGATGCATTTTGTAAGTTTAAACTCGAACTGACCTTGACCCTGACCTGATGGGACCGAACGGACAACGGATTCGAATTCAGCGACCCGGAAACCTATATGTACCCTGATTTGGTGAACGATAAATTTGGTAGGTTTGACCTTGAATTGACCTTGACCCTGACGGGACCGAGAGGACAACGGATTTAAATTCAGCGACCCCGAAAACCTATAGATACCTTGACTTATTTGTTAAGCGATGAATTTTGTAGGTTTGACCTTGAATTGACCTTGACCCTGACCTGATGGGACCAAACGGACAACGGGTTTGAATTCAGCGACCCCGAAAACCTATATGTACCCTGACTTAATTGGTTAGCGATGAATTTTGTAAGTTTGACCTTGAACTGACATTGAACCTGATCTAATGGGACCAACCGGACAACGAATTCGAATTCAGCGACCCCGATAATATAAGACCCACCTAGTCTGGTCCGTGTTGCAAGGGTTTAGATTTTGTGGTCCTGTGTAATCTGGAATGAATGTCGGATCTAGCTACAAAGTATTCGCAAAGAACTCCAGAAACGAGAACTTCCATCCTTCTTTAGGAGGAAATAAAGATCTAACATTAGAAGAACTCAAAACTTTAATTCAGAAGTTAAATTTTCCAAGTCAGGAAGGCCAGACGGAATATGAAAAAAGCATATGAAATAGTTTGGAAACCTAGAAAGTTTAATATCCTACAATAAGAAGGAATAGATGAAAATCTTTTAGTTTTAGCTGAAAACTTTTTAAATAATCAGCTTCCTAATTTCAATCAATGGAGTTATAAAGAACTACGAATCTACCATAACAGCTCTTGAAAAAGTCCTGAATCAAATGTGAAATTGGTTACTCAAAACCAGGTACAAATTCTCTCAATCTAAAACAGAATACACAATTTTCTCCCGACAGAAAATACCGGGATCCATCCCAAACTTACAACTTGATCAAGACGCCATCAAAAGAGCAAATCAGCTTAAGCCACCAAACTTGATTTTCGATCCTGAAGTTTCCGCTTTTATTGAAGCTCCCGAAGTTTCCGCTTCCATTGAAGCTCCCGAAGTTTCCGCTTTTATTGAAGCTCCCGAAGTTTCCGCTTTCACTGAAGCTCCCGAAGTTTCCGCTTTCATTGAAGCTCCCGAAGTTTCCGCTTTCATTGAAGCTCTCGAAGTTTCCGCTTTCATTGAAGCTCCCGAAGTTTCCGCTTTCACTGAAGCTCCCGCAGTTTCCGCTTTCACTGAAGCTCCCGAAGTTTCCGCATTCACTGAAGCTCCCGAAGTTTCCGCTTTTA
This sequence comes from Andricus grossulariae, assembly GCA_011634705.1. Classification (NCBI taxonomy): domain Eukaryota; kingdom Metazoa; phylum Arthropoda; class Insecta; order Hymenoptera; family Cynipidae; genus Andricus; species Andricus grossulariae. The sequence continues at coordinate 250,504,765 of JAABKJ010007545.1, read as the reverse complement.
TTGAAGCTCCCGCAGTTTCCGCTTTCATTGAAGCTCTCGAAGTTTCCGCTTTCACTGAAGGTCCGGAAGTTAAAGCTTTCATTGAAGCTCCCGAGGTTTCCGCTTTCACTGAAGCTTCCGAAGTTTCCGCTTTCATTGAAGCTCCCGAAGTTTCCGTTTCCACTGAAGCTCCTGAAGTTTCCGCTTTCATTGAAGCTCCCGAAGTTTCCGTTTTCATTGAAGCTCCCGAAGTTTCCGCTTTAGAAAAGTCGTCTTTTTTGGTTTAGTTAAACTGTGTTTGATTAAAAATTCAAATCTTTTTTAATTGAAATATCAACCAATGGAATTCTTTGTTCAGAGTTCTTTTTTTAATGAACATTTAACTTCTTGATTTAAAGTTAATCTCTTTTGTTAAAAATTATTTTTTTGATTGAAGGTTCATCATTTTAAATGAAAATTCATCTCTCTGGTTGAAAACTGAAATATTTGACGAAACTTCGTTGAATATTCCGTTATTTTAATTAATATTTTATCCCTTTGGTTGAACATTAATTTTTTTAACTAAAAATTTAACTGTATAATTTTTGGTTGACAATTTATGTTTTTTAGTTGAAAATTCATGTATTTTGTTGGAAATTCGTCCATTTTTGGTTGAAAATTGATCTTTTTTAGTTAAAAATCCAACTATTCGGTTGAAAATTTAACTATTTTGTTGAAAATTCATGTATTTTCTGATAAATCGTCTTTTTTGGTAAGAAATTAATCTTGTACGAAAATTCATTTTCTTGTTTAAGAATTATTATTTATTTGAAAATGTATCTTTCTTGTTCAAAATATCACTATTTCAGTTGAAGGTTCATAATTTTAGTCGAAAATTCAATACTTTGTTTAAAAATATAACCATGCTTTTAATAATTGATTTTTTCGGGTTAGAATTTTTCTAAACTGAAAATGTAAGTATTCTATTATTTTATTTGAAAATTCATCTCTTTGGTTGAACATTACTTTTTCAACTCAAGATTTGACTATTCAATTTTTAATTGACGATTTATCTTTTTTAGTTGAAAATTCGTCTTCTTTGGTAGAAATTAATCTTCTTTTTTGAAAATTCACCTTTTTGGATGAAAATTCAACTATCGCAGTTAAAGATTCATCATTTTAGTTGGAAATTCATCTTTTTGATATATATATTTCGACCAGTTGAGTAGCTCAGATGGTAGCGCGTGGGGTTTGTTGACGAAACATGCGGGATCGATTCCCGCTGTCTACACCAAAATTTTTCTTCAAAAGCGAAGATTTTTTTGTATGTTTTTCATTACAATTTATATAACCTGTAACTAAATCCTTTCGCAGACACGTCGCCTTATTTGCTAGATATAGCCCGTACCATATATGTGGTACGCTGGACGGGAGCGCGGTAATTTTGTTACTTTTTAGATCTGATGGGTCTGTTCGCCTGCACTGTCGTTCTAAATGTTCAAATAGTTTTTGTCATCGTAATTATGTCTTATGGTGCCACTATGAAGTTTACTAATAAGGATTATGAATGGAAAACCAGCAGTTGACTCATTACATTTATTTAATGTTGATCAAATAGTTCATAAAAGGTATAATGAAAAAGAATATACTTTAATTTATGTTAGGTAAGTGAACTATAGTTTCTTGATGTGGTAGTCCATGAAACATAAAATGCATAGTACAACATTACACTTTATGCATTCAGTTCTGGCTTTTGTCCTGCAAACACCTCCTTGACAGCGTCGCCGCTTGTCATTAGCGATAAAGATGGAAAAGTGACCAATCTGGTCAAAACGTATCTCCAACCTAGACTCTGGACGGAACTGAGATGGCCTCCTGTCAAATTTAGGAAGGACCTTGTACTTTGTTAAGTAAGTCTGAACAATAGTTCTTCTGAACCCTAACTGAAAAATGACCTCCCCAGAATTTCTCTTCAAGATCCAGGCATTATGCAACATTGCATCCAATAGCAATGTGAAAAGACTAGACCACCACTTTTTTCCTCTGAAGCCTATACGGTAGAGTGAAATATTCTGGTCCATTTTATCAGTACCACCCATGTATTTATTATATTCCCCTACGAGCTTTGGGCGTTTGACTTGTATTTTCGTATTTTCCTTTTGAGAGTGGCGTGCAACCTGGGATGTAGGATGGATTCCATGACAGTTTGACGCCATCGTAACGATGGACTTGTCCATCCTTCGGGCAACCAGGATGTCACCGTGTCCCTCTTGTAGTCATAGGAGCCTCTTCCCTGCTTTTGTAGGTCCTTCTTGGCGATTAGCTCACAGTTCTTTGACAACCTATTATGCCTAATTGTCCCAGTACCTCCATAGTTCCTTTGTTTCAGATCACATAAAAGGTTTATCCCAGTAAAGATATTGTCAAAGTAAAGATCAAATAGTAGTTGCTTGACATCGTCACGCATGTTATCCAACATTGTCACAAGGGGGGCTACGCATTTCCCATACCTGGCTTGATAATCAACGTTACCTGTGAGATTTTTTCCCCTGTTATATATTGAAATCAACAAGATACCTGTTCTGGGTGTTCAAAGACCATATCTTATACCCGAAACGTATGGGTTTTCCACGCATGAACTGCTTAAAGCCATGTCGCCCGTAGTATGCTACCACTGACTAATCATAATCAAACTTTTGCTCATGAATAAAAAACTTCTTAAAACGGTCTTGTACAAGGTTTGATAGGGGTCGTACCTTCCAATATTTGTCCTGCGGATCAACATTGGTGTTATCGGCACAGTGAATTAACAGCGCTATTTACAGAAATATATTGCGACACATGGCATCTACGATCATCTGGTTATAAACATCCTTACCGTCTTCCCAGTAAGATCTTATAGAGGGAACTTTGTTGTAAGCAGAGAGCAGCAATATAGCAATGAATACCTTCATTTCCTCTTTTGTGACATTAGGAGACTGGCAATTCAAGAATCTAGCATTTCGTCAACCATAATTTTCTCAAACACTTCAACGGATTTCAAGTTGGGATATTCAGTGCGATCGGCTTGTGGGAAAATAACTGCCACAGATGATGCAGGCAGATCTTCCCTTTTCCAGGTGCTTGGCTCCGGTGGAGGTGATATGCGGGAGCCACTTTGGCTCTTCCGCATTCAGCGCTGCGACGGCTATGCTTAGCTGGCACCACATCCTCTTCATCATCGCTGGATTCTAATTCACTAGCATTAGAAGACTCAAAGAAGGAAGCAGAATTCTCCTGGGGAAGTCTTACAACTTCTGCACGAGCCCGAAGCTGCCTACCGCTAAGATTGTCAACGAGACCACCACCGTCCTCTTCCCCTGAATCGGCGTCGGACTGTACTGTTGGATCAGATGGTTCCACGTAGATGGCATCCACGTTCACCTCATCATCGTCTAGCAGGCATATTGCCTCATTAGGCGTGATATCCCTACAAATAAAGAGCAATATATCACATTTAAATAATTTTTTGCACTTCAAAGTCAAGAAAAATTATTTCATTGGACAATTCCTTATATATGATTGCTGCAACAGCAATTATATATAATATATATATAATACATTAACATTTACGTGTATCACACATTATGTGATCGAATAGTCGAGAAATTTACCGCAATTCTAAAAAAAATAGCGAAAAAGTCCACGTTTTTCGATTTTTTTGAAATTTCAAAGGTACTTGTGGGTAAATATACTAGCTATTAGCTAGTTTATATTGGTTTCTTGTAATTACACTACAATAATTAATTCATAATTAATTACTAATACCAAAGTAATTAAAAATTATATCCATCAATTATTTACCAATTGCATGTATTTTTACTTTACCCCAAAGTATAATTTTGATCAATAATCTGAAGTGATTAACACAATAACTTGCTTCAGAAAAACTGAAAAATATTTACCGTTCTATTTTTGATTATAATTATAATAATTTTTACTAAAAAATATAAATTGTCAACCAAAACTTAAATAATTAAATCTCAGGTTAAAAAATTATTGTTTAACCAAACAGATGAATTTTCAACTACAACTACGGAATTTTAAATTGGAATCAGTTAAATTTTCAGTTCAAAAAATTACCTCAAAAAAAACGTTCAGAAAAATAGTTACATTTCCACACAAAGTGATGAATTTTCAAATAAAATTGTAAATATTTAACTTAAATAGTTGGATTTTGAAATAATAGTAATAAAAATAGTAGTAGTATGGCTATACGGCTAAGGAAACACTTACCGATTGATGGTAAATCTGCATTACCGGCCGATGGTAATTACCTAATATCGGTAACTTAGCATAGAACAGAACTTTGATCGGTTTGATTGTGACGAATTCTGACTTGGAAAAGGGATTTTTTTGAATTCCTTTTTTCTAAATCCGAATTATAATTCAATTGAAAAATTCCCGTTCCATGTAAAAAATGTCCTGTTCCAAGCGAAGTTATATTGATTATATTGATTAATTCTGTATGTTTGGGCTATCATCAATTTTATGATCAAACTTCAGTTTTTCCCGGTTAGTAGATACCCCGATTATAGACTAGGACTCCGGTTTACCGGAACCCGATATACCGGATGAGCTGGTCCAACGGGCGAGAGAAAGACGCTTTCAAGGTCAGCGAAGTTGCGCAGTTTAAGGTTCGGCACTATAAGAAGCTATACGCAAGAAGGAGAAGAAGAACTGTTCAGAGAACCCCGTTTTACCGTGAAGGCCATTGAGGCCATGCCCGAAACCCCTGGTAAACCGGACTCCCAGTGTATAGGAATTTTCAAATAGGTATATTAAGAGCAATAATAAGACCGATTCTCATTTCTTTATAGTCTAAGAGCCAGCGACACTGGACCTTGCGTCATCGTGGATATTGGTAAAAAAATTAGGAATGATAGTTTGCATGTAGTGTAATAACTCCCAGTGTATAGGAATTTTGAAATAGGTATACTAAGAGTAATAATAAGACCCATTCTCATTTCTTTATAGTCTAAGTCTAAGAGTCAGCGACACTGGACCTTGCGTCATCGCAGATATGGGTACAACAATTAGGAATGATAGTTTGCATATCGGGTAATAACGAACCGCCATGCTGACCAAGCAAATCCTGAACCCACGTACCTTAATTAGTTACTGAAAAATTAATTTTCCCTCAAAATTATAATGATAGTGAAATTAAAAAAGCAACTGAATCGCGTGATTAGAGGCATCGCGCTCTTGATCGGTGCTCAACCCCTATTGACCGGGCGCAAAGGGGGTTAGTTTCGTGATTGAACTTGCGACGACGCAAGGTCCAGTGTCGTTGGCTGTTTCCAGTTGGATCGGGATAGATCGTTGCGAGAACGATCGTGGTCGTAGCCTTCATTTTCGTGAATCATTTTTCTTTAATTGACTTTAAAGTTGCATTGTTGTTCCTCACTGATTGGTTAACGGTTTTATTTCAAATTCCCGGTTTTCCCGGTTAGTAGACACCCTCATTATATAGGAATTTTGAAATAGGTATATCAAGAACAATTATAAGACGCATTCTCATTTCTTTATAGTCTAAGAGCCAGCGACACTGGACCTTGCGTCATCGCGGATATTGATAAAAAAATTAGGAATGATAGTTTGCATGTAGGGTAATAACGAACCGCCATGCTGACGAAAAAAAATTCCTGAACCCACGTACCTTAACTGATTATTGAAAAATTAATTTTCCCTCAAAATTATCAAGATCGTGAAATTAAAAAAGTAACTGAATCACGTGATTGGCAGCATCGAGCCCTTGATCGGTGCCCAACCCCTGTTGACCAGGCGCAAAGGGGATTAGTTTCGTCATTGAACTTTCGACGACGCAAGGTCCAGTGTCGTTGGCTCTCTCCAGTTGGATCGGGATAGATCGTTGAGAGAAAGATCGTGATCGTAGCCTTGATTTTTGATAATTATTTTTTTTTTAATTACGTTGTTCCCTCGCTGATTGGTTAACGGTTTAATTAAAATTCCCAGTTCTCCCGGTTAGTAGACACCCTGATTATATAGGAATTTTGAAATAGGTATATCAAGAGCAATAATAACACACAATTTTATTTTTCCCCATTCCCAGGCTCGATGAAAAGAACTGATTCACGGGAACTTGAATTTTTCACGGTAGGTTTTGCCGATGAATCAGTCTTTTATAGTATAGTAATATAGCATGCTGAGATCGATTTGCTGCTAGAGTACCGACAACGGTCTCAGGCTTGACCAAGCTTTGAGATTATCTTCTCTAACTACATTCCGGTTCTATCGTAACTTGAGTATTATTTCGTTATATTGATGATTTGCAGCCTCGATGGGAAATTTTCTCTCTCAACATAGCGGAGGTAGAAATTGGAAATGAAAATCTCATTAGAACTCGATTTATCGGAAAATAGACATCGAGGGTGGAAAATTTACAATAAACACGGGTAATCACAAAATCAGAGTCAATTTTCCCTATTTGAAGAAGACCCTGAAGCGATCAGCAATTATTCTACATTAGATATGATAGTGTTGAACATAATGCAGAAAAGTTCACATTTTGGACAAAATCGAGTGCGAAGCACGAGATACGTGATGAGAATATGTTCGTTAAAGCCGAAGGAGCTTTAACAAAAGAGAGTTTGCAAGCAAATTATGCAGTTCAGAAGCATTTTTATTCTAATCCCTCACGTAATTACCAAACTTCTGATATGCTAAAGTAAAAAGATGCGATTGTCAGTTATTACCGAGGAAAACGGTTTCAAACAAATCTACGGATGTTACACGGACCACCAAGCTAGAGTTTTTTAAGTCGCGGTTAGATCAGGCGGTGGTGTTTTAAGTTTGTTCATGCACAGTCCAGACTCGAATCCTGTTACTGCCATTTTTTGTCAATTTTCTTAACTAAAATTTGTAATCGCAATTAACCATTAAATTTATCTGATTTCTTTTTTTTTTCTAAAGTTCTCATTTTTTTTCATTCGGCTGAACATTTAAATTCTGCTTAGTCACATTTTCAGTTAAAAACTCTATTCTAATCAGCAACCAAAAACTAATTTTCAAGAACAAAAATCAAATTTTGAATCAAAGAGAACAATTTTCAACTAAAGTGATGAATCTTCAACAAAAAAAATTTAATTTCAACAAAGGAGTTGAACAGTCAACCAAATAGTTCAACTTTGAAGCAAAGGATGATCTTTGCACCAATAACATTAATTTACTATAAAAGGACGACTTTTCAATCAAATACATCAAGTTAATAATTTTGCGTTAAAAAAAAATTAATTTTTAACAAAAAAGTTGAGGAATTTTTAAGAAATTAGTTCAACTTTCAACTAAAAAATATAAGCTTTTAACTTATAAATATTCGGTTTTAAATATTCGGTTTACACAATCTTTTTTTGAAGAAAAAAAGAATTTTCAATTAATTAAATTCAATAAAAAAATAAGAATTTTTAAGAAAATAGTTGAATCCTCGACCAAAAAGATAAAGTTTTTTCGAAGCAGATTTATTATTCACTATAAAAAATGAATTTTCAACAAAATACATGAATTTTATACTATAGAGTTGAATTTTCAACTCAGAATGGACAAATATTCAACCAAAAATTGCATAATTAAACTTTCAAATAAAAAAATGTAATTCAAACAAATAAAAGGAATTTTCAACCAAATAGTAGAATTTTCAGTCAAACGAGATGAATTCCCAACAAATAATATAATAATAGACTTTCCAGCCCAAAAAACTTAAGTTGTAACCTTAAATGGTTGGATTAATTAATTTTTAGATGATTTGGCGCATTGTGGCGAAAAAACGAGAACAAGATTTTTGAAAACAGGATAGAGAAAGGAGAATGCTGCAAAAAGAGAGGAATAGGGAAAAGAGTGTAGGCTCTAAGATATGAGAGCAATTTTCAAACTTGTGAATTCATTACTTAACAAAACGTTCTAAACGTTATTTAACTTTGTAACGTGATTTCCAATGGCCCTACTCCTCCACCAACTTTTGCTACTATCTGTAGGTTTTAGTGGGAACTCCTGCCCCACCCCCTGAAATTGTTAAATTAGATTATGAATGGCCTCTGATAAGCTTACGCATCAATTACTTTCAGTAATTTCTTTCAATTTTTGCCGTAATTGAACGTCAAACTGTATCCAGCAATACTATCTTTTCACAGGTAGTGACTCCGGACGGCTAACCAACTCCCCAGAGAACGAGCGAGATCTTCTAGAAACATATCACAATCTCAAATATGCTGTGCCCGGACTGGATATAGTTGTGGATGGTGAAGTGATTGCAAAAGTGGCATACTTTGAAATTGTGATTTTAAAAAATCACCAAATAAATCAACAAATTATTAATTTTGTTAAAATTATCAAAAAATTCCTGATGGAAAGAATTGACACAGAAACGAGCGATATTTTCTTGATAATTAAAAAATAAATGAAAATGTATAAATATCAGGCTCTATATCTCTTTTAGAAATCTTATCAGCTCCTTTTCAATTTTTTTTTGTTATAATCGGCCAATATTAGTGGGCTGTAGTTTATTTCAAAGCAAAAAATACATTTTTTCCGTCGGCCAGGCACTTGTCGGATCAGTTTACAAAATTTTCCACGTTAACAATTTGATAATATCAATTACAAATTTATCAATTCGCCAAAAAAAATTCCAAATTTATCACATTTACAATTTTGCTGGGTGATTTAATAAATTTTATTATTTATAAAGAGAAGTGGACACTTGCCAGTTTTTTCATGTTGGAATTATCAACGTGGAAAATTTTGCAATATCGTAATTTATAGTTGGGCGACTTGATAAACTTGGAATTTATAAATAAATTTGCAAAGGTCCTAATTTGGAAATTTCAGAATTCGAAATTGATAGTTTTTGAATTTATTGCTGGATGACTTGATAAATTTATAATTTCGAAATTATAATATTAATATTTTCAAATTATAATTTCCAAGTGGATAAATTTACAAATTTACATACAAACATAAATTGGATTATCCATAAAATTGCTGCATTTGCAGAGGCTGCATGTAAAAACTATTTGAATATTTTGTTGTAACTTTTATTCACACTTTTTATTTTTATATCTCAATTCAAAACTGCCGCTCAGACTCGAAGCTTGGATTCGCGGTCGATAAGGAAGGGCGTCCCGATTTCGCGAGTGACAATGTGCGTTTCGGACCAGTGATGCAATTCAAAATTGGAATTAAAAACAGTAATTGTAATTGAAAAATGCACAAGAATGTATATAAAATGTACAACTTCTGATTTTAGAAAAAAAAAATTTATAACACATATATTAACAGTTTATTTTCTTTGACTTCCGAAGAATAACTTATATTTCGCAGAACATTAAATTTCAGAAGAAATCTGTTGAAAAAGTCATTCAAAATAATTTTTTATAATGTTCTCAATATTTTTTATGAATTGTCAAAAGATCCAATTTTGAATTGGGCGCCAACTACGACCAACCAGTGCCCGGCCCAAACGTAAGCGCAGTAGCAAAAGGCGCCCATATTGGCATCACTGATTTCGGACTTCAGAGTATGGGAGCACGATTTTGACAGGTGGGCTATATGCCGTGTTTGCTTTACTGCTTACAGCAACACTCTTATGATCTTCACATGCACAGGACATCTCAAATTTGTACCGACTTTTCTCCATTTCGCGATGTATTTCGCAAAATTTCGGTTCACCATCATCAAGTCGTGGCTCTTCGAATAGTTGATAGCTCCTGAGAATGCTTCTGTCATGTCAGAATTGTGAGTAAAAAAATAAATTTGCTAACGGTTTTCGCCGCTCAAATGCTGTCATCTGCTATCTGCATATTGCTCCCTTTCGAAAAATTGATAATTTCTGTAAAAATAATAATTGCCTCACCAAAAGGCTTAATTTGTATATATTTTATTGGTCCGAGGATCTCGCAAAACCCCAAATATTGAAAAAATTTTCTTTCTTTCGTTCTCAAATGCTTGAAAAGAATTATATATTGAGTCAAAGACGTACCTATTCAAAAAAAATCCAAGTCGGATTGAACCAACACCCTTAAACAAAAAATTGTCAAAAAATATACTTTTGTTCCTTCTGCAAAAATCGGTTTATAATTCTTTTTAGAATAATTTTTTTTAACGTTTTGCATTATTTACTCAAAAAAGATGTTTTCTGCCTGATACATTCTGCAACTGTACTTGCAGAACATGTCTAATTTTACATCGATTCTTTGTATAGACAAAAAATGTATGTACAAAAGCGTTGCACAACGTATTTCGTTTACGTCGCCGGACTCAGGGGCTTCCCTAAACCACGAGGCCTAATTTTTTCCACTTTTGGCCCCTCCCACCCCTCATGTAGTTAACCGTGTCAATATCATCAAACCCACTACCCCCCAGAGTTCTACGTGGTTTACGCAGGTCCCGTTGTCCGCGTTGTTTTTTTCAACACCTAAGTGTAAAACCACGTGGCGCGGACTCGGACACCCTCATCCACCCATGTAGACCAAAGTGGTCTTTCGTCGACCCCCCCCCTTCTATGAAAACCACGTGGTTTATGGAAGGCCCCTTACGTTGCTTTTGATATCTTTTTTTATGAAGCATTGTTTTCATCTGATAGTTTAATTTTTTATCAAATTCTTCCTCGTTATCATTGTTCAATTCTCGTTTCAAAATGTAGATCATATCTTCTATGTGTAAAAATATTAAAGGTTATCATTTAACTGCTCTATTTGTGGTTAAAATTTGATCTTTTTGGTTTTATGTTCAACTATTTACGCAAAAAAATTCAAAGCGAAAAATTGAAACAAAAAATTAATCGTCTTTTTTGTCAGAAAATTAATCTTTATAGTTGAAAATTCCAATATTTTGTTTAAAAGTTATGTACATATTTTATTCTGAATTCTTCTTCGCTGATAGAAAATTAATCTTCTTGTTTGAAAATTCATATTTTTGAGTAAAAAATTAAATATTTAGTTTGACATTCAACAGTTTTGTTGAAAGTTCATGTTTTCGGCTTTGAAATTCAACATTTTTTATGACTTCTTTTGGATTGTTTAAAAGTCTTTAGTATTTTTTTTTATCAAAATAGTAGCAAAATAACGTCATCGATTGAAAAAAAGTTTCAAATACTGTCAATAGTGTGTTGAGCCCGAGGCCTGCATTTGTAACTTATTACTCTAAGGGCGGCCGCAGTCTAATTTATTTGAAAAAAGTGACCTATTTAAACCGAAAAAAGCCGAGAAATTGCCCTACAAAAAACGTCCAATTAAAAATTATTCGAATGTATTGTAGTTTGAATGCGAAGTTGCCGACAGGCAGATTTCCAGAGAAAATCTCGTGAGTGCGAAGCAATAATTTTTAATCCGATGTTTTTTGCAGCAAGACTCATTTCTAATCCGAAAAAAGACCTCAAGTAAATATGTGCATGAATAGTGTGACTAAGGTAAATCAGCGAAATCCGAAAGAGATGATAAAATAATTTTCAATTAATTAGGAATAACTCAGGGTGAATTTTCCATGAATTCAAATTAATTGCAAAACATATTTGAAAATCTCTACAAATCTGTGAAAACCTAGAAAATCCCTGACTTATTGTGAATGAATTCCTTGATGTACATTAAAATATGATAAAATCCCGTGAAATTGCATGAAATTTTATAATAGTTTCTTGAATCCTGGAAAATATGTTGAAATACCTTGAGAGCTTTTGAAATCCACTAAAATCATTGAAATCTTCGAAAATCTCATAAAATTCGTTTGAATATTCTAAAATGTATTGAAACCTTGCAAGTCCTATGAAATAGTTTCATATATTCCGAAGTTCTAAACAAATTCTTTGAACTCCCAGAAAAATTTGTTTATTTCTCTTAGAGTCATTCAAAGCCTTAAAAATTCCCTAAAACCTGACATAGATCCTATTAAATCGGTCTATATTTTCAAAATTTTAGGAAACTCTTTGATAAAATACCCCATGCAAATTTTTTTCGAATCTCTTTAAAATGCTTCAGAATATTTTTAAATACTCTAAAATATTTTCAATCCTCTCAAACCAATTGAATATTCCTTAGAATCTTTTCAGATACTCTTAAAGTTTTCAAATCTTTTAAAATGTTTGAAAATCAATTGAAACATTTTGAAGCTCTGGAAAATGCCTTAGATCTTTTAAAATGCCATAAAATAATTCAAATCCTGTGAGTAACATTGAACTACAGAAATCAATTAAAAAATACCTTGAATCTTTAAAAATGCCTTAAGATATTTAAAATCCTATACAATATTTTGGTATTCCTTGCATTTTTTTAACCCTTTCAAAATCCCTTGCAATTTTCAAAAGCACCCTAAATATTTCGAATCGTTTGAAATTCTTTCAAATTATTGAAATCCTTGGATTCTTTGACATCTTTCAAAATACTCTAAAAGTTCTCTTTACAATTTTCTAAAATTCCTGAAGATAATTTTAATGTTTTGGAAATTCATTGGAGTCTTTTCGAATACCTCAAATATTTATTTGAATTATTTTGAAATTACTTGAAAGTTAAAACTTTTTACAGCTTTCGAAAATGCCTTAAAATCTTCTAAAATACTCTAAAATATTTCAAATCCCCTGAAATCCATTTAAAATTCCTTGGATTCTTAAAATTTTTTAATCTCTTCCAAATCAAATGAAAATTAAAAAAAAGCCTAAAATATTTGAAATACTTTGAAATACCTTCAAATTATTCAAATAAAAAAATTCTTGGGAGTCATTAGAAATTTCCCAAAATATTTCAAGCCCTTTTAGAACTTTAAATAACACTTAAGGCTTTTTAAAGCTTTCGAAAATGCCTTGGAATCTTTTTAATTACTTTATAATATTGCAAATCCTCTGAAATCAATTAAAGTGCTGAAATCAAATAAAAATCCTTGGAATGTTCCAGAAACTTCTAAAAGTTTTCAAATCCTCTAAATTTTTCGGCATTCATTGAAATTTTTGACATCTCTTTCAAATGCTTTGGATTCTTTTCAAACGCTCTAAAATATTCGCAGGCCTTTAAAATTCTTTAAAAGTATTGAAATAAATAAAAAATTCCTTGTAATCTACTGGAATGTGTTCACATATTTTCCTACAATATATATATATATCAATTTGAAATCTTTTAGAATCAATTGCAATTGCAAATTTCGAAAAAATGTTTAGAAGCTTTTTAAGAATTTAGAAAGATTTCAAGAGAATACGAATTTTTTCTTAAGATTTCTGAGAAAATTTTAAATGATATTTTATTTTGAAAAATATAATTTTCAATGAAAATTGCTAAAGATTGGAAAACATTTCACAAGATTTCCAAACATGTCGAAAAAAATGTGAAAGATTTTAAGGCAATTTTGCAGAATGCATTAGAATTTGAACAAAATTTTGGAGCAAATTCGAATAATTTTGAAAGATATTCAGAATTTTTGAAAACATTCAAATATAATTTAAGTTTTTAAAGATTTAAAATAAAATCAAGCAAAATGTATATTTCTGAAGATTTTGAATAAAGAATTTGGAAAATTTGTAAAAAAATTTAAACGCTAGAAGAGAATAAAGAAAATCATAAGATTCCAGAGAAAGTTTCAAATTATTGTTTATTTAAAAAAATGAACTTTTAGATAACATTGAAAAAGATTTCAAATAATTTTCTCAAATTTGTGAAAATAGTGTAGAAGATATTGAAAAAAACTTTTAGAAAAAATTATAGTAAGATTAAGAGATAATCAGATGTTTTGAAAAATTCAAAAACAATTTTCAACTTGAAAATATTCGAAAAACTCTTTTAAAAAATATAGACTTTCGAAGACATCGAAAAAAATTTAGAAGATTTTCAAGAATTTTGAGAGGTTTAAAAAAAAAATTTCTTAAGATTCCAGGGTAAAAATCAGTTTATATTTTATTTGAAAAAATTATAATTTTTGAAGAAAATTGAAAAAGGTTTCAAAATATTTCATAAGCTTTCTAAAAATGTAGAAAAAAATGTGTAATAATTGAAGGGAATTTTGAAGAACGTAGCAGAATTTTATCAAAAAATCATAAACTTTTCTTAAGGTTTCTGGGAAAAATGTTCAATGACGTTTTATTTAAAAAAATTAATTTAAAAAGATTTCAAAAAAAAGCTTCAATAGATTTTGTAATCTCGAAAGGAATCTTGAAAATTTTAAGCCATTTTTTTTAATTTAAAAAGATATTTCAAAATTTTTGGGAATAATTCAAGGAAGGTGAAAAGGTGTTTGAAAATTCGTCCCTTTTGGTGGAATCCTTTTTAATTAAAATTGCAACTATTTGGTTGAAAATTAATCTGTTTTGGTTGAGGATTGGACTATTTTAATGAAAATTCGTCTTTCTTGAAAGAATTTCATTTTTTTTCAATTCAAAATGAAAATTTGTTTCAGTTGAAATATCAGTTAATACATTTTTTATAGAGAATTCATTTTTTGTTTTTGTTAAAAAATCCACTCCTTGGGTAAAAGTTGAACTATTTTGTTAAAAATTTATCTCTTGGATCGAAAATGTGAATATTTTGTTGAAAATTCATGAATATTGTTGAAAATTTGTCTTTATTGGTAGAAAAGTAATCTTCATGGTAGAAAATCCATCGTTTCAATTGAAAATTTCTTTAATTGTTTAAAAGTTAAACTTCTTTTTTTTAATTAATTGTATTTAAGATTTATCATTTTAGTTAAAAATTCATGTCTTTGGTTAAAAGTCTGAATACTTCATTGAAAATTCGTCTTTTTTTTGTGGAAAATTAATAATCATGATAGAAAATTCATCTTTTTGGTTAAAAATTCATCACATCAGTGAAAAATTCCTCTTAATGGTAGAAGACATACTTCTTTTTTTATGATATTTATATTTAATTAATGTTGCAAAATATCTCTATGAAATAATTAGAAGGCACCACAGGATGATGTCTGTAGCCTCCAATAAGAATCTCCTTTTCATTTTTTTTCTCTGTTAAAGTAGTACATAATGGATTTCTCATATTCCATTTGTAGGTGAATTCTGCCATCGTTATCATCTCGAAAAATTATGAATATAATTATAATTCAATTTATTATAATTGACTCTTAAATGTGTTCAACACTTCACTTACTTGTAAATGATATTGCCGTAATAAGTTTTTTTATTTTATAAATTAAAATAAATGTTATTTTTGAGATAAATTGTGATTTTTTCGTTATAACATGTATATGAGTACATAATTTCAATTTAAGAAATTCAGGAAAGATGAAAAATATAAAAAAATGCATTAAATCCAGTTAGTTTGAAATGAGTTTAGAAGAATTCTAGTTAATTTAAAAGAATTTAATGAAGTGCCGAATTCAAGATGAATTAAACAAAAACTAAAAAGAAAAAAAATGCATTGAATTACGTAAAATTAACTGAGTTTTGAAGAATTCACGTGAATTAAAAAAAAATCCAGAAAATTTTGCAGAATTCAAAAGAACTTATACGAATTCAGGGTGAATTGGAAATGAAATCTCGTGAAATTCTATTAAATCTGCTGATACTTCTTAAAATCCTTGACATTCATTCAAAAATTTTGAGAGCTTTCAAAATCCTCCAAAACAGAGAAGTCCTCGGAAATTTGATAAATCCCTTGTAGTCTTTTAAAATATCATGAAATAACAAATTGATAAACAAAAATTCATATTAATCTAAAATTTTATTTATAAATTACTTTTTAATATGTTAAAATTCCCTAAAATATTTCCAATTCTTTGAAACTTTTGAAATCACTTCAAAGTTCGTAAAGTTCTTGAAAATCCCTTGAAATTTTTAAAAATACCCTCAGATATTTCAAATCCTTTGATATCTTTTAAAATGCCCCGAAATTTATTGAAGCTCTTAGAAATTCCCTTTGTTTTTAAAAATACCTCAAAAATTTCGAATTCTTTGAGTTAATTGAAAATTCCTTGGAATCTTGTAAGATATCCTAAAATCTTTCAAATTCTTTGAAATCTTTGATAATACCTTGAAATATTTGAAAATAATTTTGAAATAAATCATACAAAATCCATCAATTCTTGTGAATGAATTCTTAGAAATTCATTGACATATTATAATATCCCTTGAAATTACATGACATATAATGATATAACCTTAAATCCTGAAAAATTTATCAAAATACCTTGTGAGCTTTCGAAATTCCTGAAAATCATTCAAATCCTCGGAAATCTTATAAAATCACTTGGGATTTGTCGAGATATAATAATAAGCCCTACAAAAACGTGCTATATTTTCCAAAATTCCAAGAAACTTTTGATTATTCCATGCAAATTTTTCAAGTACCTTAAAATCAGTTAAATCCTGGGAAATTCCTAGAATTCTTTTTTAATCTTTTCAATGAGCCCTTTTTAAAAGCCCTCAAATATTTAGAATCGTTTTTTTTTAATTTGAGATCAAAATGAAATCTAATTTTGTTATAAATAATTGCATGCAAAAAGAGCATGAAATACATTCACAAATCAAAATTAGATTACCAAACTACCTCCTTTTCGGCTTATTAGAGACAGATATAAATGACAAAGGAAAAAATAGGAAGAATTGAATCACTCCCAATTACTAAAATCATTTTAAAATACCATCAGATATTTCAACAACTTTGAAATCTTTTGGATGCCTTAAAATTTTTTAATTTCTTGAAAGTGCTGTTGCATATTCTGACGTACCCTGAAATATTTTAAATCATTTCAAATCCTATCAGGTTACCGAAATAAATTGAAAATTCCTTGGAATCGTTTAATATACTCTGAAAACTGGCATAGTTCCTATAAAATCGATCTATATTTTCGAAATTTTAGGAAGCTGTTTGATACAATACCCCCTTCAAATTGTTTCAAATCTCTTGAAAATGTTTTAAAAGCTTTTTAAATACTCTAAAATATTTCCAATCCTCTGAAACGTCTTTTGAAATCAATTCAAACATTTTAAAGCTCTTGAAAATGCCTTAGAATCTTTTAAAACCATAAAATAATTCAAATCCTATGAGTGACATTAAATTACTCAAATCAATTTTAAAATTCTTAGGATCTTTCAAAATACCCTAGGATATTTAAAATGCTTTAATATATTTTGGAATTCCTTGAACTTTTTTAAGCTCTTTAAAATCTTGGAATCTTTCAAAATACTCTAAAAAGTTCTCAAATCTTTTACAATTTTCTAAAATTCCTTTACAACATTGAAATGTTTCGGAAATGCCTTGGAGTTTTTTCAATTTCCTTGCATATTTATTTGAAATATTTTTGAATTACTTGAAAGTTGAAACTTTTTAAAGCTTTCGAAAACGCCTTGGAATCTTCTAAAATACTCAAAAATATTTCAAATCCTCTGAAATCAATTGAAAACTCCTTGGAATCTTTTAGCATAATTTAAAGTTTTCAAATCCTTAAAACTTTTTTTAATTCCTTGAAACTTGAAATTTTTGTTTAGATGCCTCCAAATTTTTTTAAATACTCCAGAATATTTAAAATCCTCTGTATTTAATTACAGAAATCAATTAAAAATTCCTTGGATTCTTGAATTTTTTTTAATCCCTTTAAAATTGAATAAAAATTTTTGAAACACCCTAAAATATTTTGAATCCTTTGAAATTCCTTCAAGTTCTTAAAATAAACGAAATTAATTGGAGTCCTTAAATATTTTATGACCTTTTAAATCTTTAAAAGTCAGTTGAAACGTTTTAAAGCTTTCGAAAATGCCTTGGAATCTTTTAAATTACTCTAGAATATTTCGTATCCTATTAAATCAATTAACTTACTGAAATCAAATGAAAAATCCGTGGAATCTTAAAGAAAACTCTGAAAGTTTTCAAATCCTTTAATTTTTTTGAAATTTCCTAAGATATTCGTAATCTTCAAAAAAAATTTCAAATAATTGAAATAAATACAAAATTCCTTGAAATACTTCAAAATTCCCTTATATATTTTGAATTCTTTAAAATCTTTAAAAATTCCTTGAAATTATTGACATCTCTTTAAAATGTCTTGGATTCTTTTAGAATATACTACAATATGCCCAATCCTTTGAAATTTCTTGAAGTTATTGAAATAAAAAAAATTCCTTGGAATCTTCTAAAATTCTCAAAAATATTTTCCTAAAATATATATTCGTCACATTACTAAATACGAAGAAACACGTTGCCGTATTATCGAACTCGAACTACAATTCGATTCGATTATTATTCACAACAGTGATCCCAAAACACTTGCGCATGCTTGAACTGAATGGTGCTCATTGGCTCTATATCGCATACAGGCGCGCACTACAGCCAATCAACTATACTACAATCCAAACATGCGCAGATAAAGGCGACTCAATTAGCATCACTTATTTCGCATGCATTACCACACAGAGACACACTACTGTTGAGCGTATAGGATATGAGCGGCCTACAGTAAGCAAGCTTTACCAAGCGTTACTCTCAAAAATCGTCATAATCGAAAACGATAATATCGTTTCTAATGGAACTACATAGTACAAGCTCAACCACCTAATGCATAGCCTAAAGAATATCTAATTATCTAACACGTGACCTGGCACGTGCGGGTAGCTCCCGCTGCTATATTCTGATTCATTTCTGGACGAATATAGAATGGCGAAGCGAGTTTCGACCCCTGGCGTGATAGTCTGTAAGGTTTACTCGAGCGATTCACAGTGTGAAACGTATGCCATTTATTTTTTCATGATAGGAAACATACAAATGGTTACCCTAATTACGAGTATTAGAGGAGTTACAATATTGTACACGGAAAAAATTGGATCGTTAGAATAACTCTCTAAACCAGTAGTTGTGACTATCTGACATTCAAGCGCAGCTTTTCGGAGCTAAATTTGGTTAAAAGCATTAGTTTGGTTTCAAATTACACTACCGACAACAATTTTCGGTACATTTCCTTTGATCGTTTGAAAACTCATGCTACACATCAAAGACGAATATCTGTGCGTAAACCGAATCTACGACTTTGCAAGTAGAATCATTTGAAATATTAGAAAATTCACGTCAGATTGAATCAAATATACAATGGAACATGAAGAAATCTGAAGTTGCACCTTACAAAAAAATG
Organism: Andricus grossulariae; assembly: GCA_011634705.1. Lineage (NCBI taxonomy): Eukaryota > Metazoa > Arthropoda > Insecta > Hymenoptera > Cynipidae > Andricus > Andricus grossulariae. The sequence goes on along the minus strand of JAABKJ010007545.1, from coordinate 250,485,709 downwards.
GGGGTTACCGACGAATCTCGAACTTTTGGCTCCCAAAAATTAATATTGCACGAGTAAATATTTTCTATGAATACTCAGCAATTGCATAATATTTAATCGTTCTCCTGAATTAAATTCAAAGAGTAGGATACACTCTTGCTTATATGATTTTTTCAAATTTTTAGGAACGCTTTTCTAGATTTGGCAAAGAATTGAATTTAAGATTTCAAAATGCTCATTTAGCTAGAAAAAAGCTTTCAACTTTGAAACTAAATATTTTTTGACTCATTCATTAAAATAATTAAAGCGTAGGCTGATTCGACGCAAAATTTTCTAATCTTTCAAATGATTCTACCTAGAATATTAATAATATATAATATAATATATATATATATATTGAGGACACGAAGCGACCCAAGGATGACAGCTTTCTGCATCCATCTCGCAAGTGCTGTGGCATATTTTTGGCACGCGCGTATGGCTTTAAGGTTACGAACCAGTGATAGTTTCACACCTCCGAGAGCACCTATCATAAGGGCAATTACTTGTACCGAATATTTTGGGTACAGTCGTTGTATCTCTCTTTTAAGTTCTTGATACCTTTCCTCCTTTTCATATATATATAACTGTGTAGGAACGGTATAATTTTTATATATAAAATCAAATAATGATATTAAATAATTTATAAAAGTAAATTTATAGATGGACAAGAAATTTCTTCATGGTACAAGCTCTCATGCTCAAGAGGGTTACACCCCGTGAGCCTGAGAGGAAAACGAGCTTCCCCATTTTTTCAAATGAAATTTTGTTTATTATTTCATAATCACTTCCTCCAGACAAACGTGCAATTATATCAGACGAAAATTTCGAACATTTCACTTTAAAATTAAAATGAAAAAATTATTTACTGATAATTTATTATTTAAAGCAATTAAAATAAAATAAAATAATAAATATGGCTATGTAAAACTCCTAAATTTTCAATTTTCAACACAATTTCATATTTTCAATAATTTACTGACTTAGAGCAGACGTAGAACGCAATTTAATTTCTTATTCGGTATCACGATTTTCCAGTGTCTAACTTCCGAAGAAGATAATCCTATAACATCATTTTTCGTAAAATAATACTAGCATTTACGGGATTTTATCTCTTCAACAATCTATATATCAAGCTTTGTGAACTTATCATTTACGGGGTGGTCGCTTGACTAAAAATCGGGAAATGACCGGGAATTTTCGGAGATTGGGAAAACCCGAGTAATGACAGTGAATTTATTTTTTCACAGAGAATTCTACACATTTTTAAAAGAACAATCTATCGAATCACGTGGAATGTCACAAATATCATATCACATGATATAATTCAATTAAAAATAAGTTCTATTTCAACTTTTTTTTAAATTTTAAGTTCAGTTGTTCACTGTTTCAATTACTACATCATTTAGTTCACAAGGCCTAATTCTAAAATCTTTTACCTTACAATTTTTCCATCATATGTCTTAATTTTGAAACGTAAAGACTTTAAGAATTACAAATGAAAAGCGTGTGCAATTTAAAATTGTTTATAAAAAGCGTTTTAAGTTGATCAACTGTAAATATAAATTAATTAATGAGTTTTTAAACTGAACTGTAGTTCGAGTGTTAAAAATGGTACAATAATTATTTTACATTTATACTTTTATACTTTTAAGGTTCTTATTGAGTTCGAAATTTGTTACGGTTTTAAATGTTTCTAGTTTTCCATAGAAAATTGAAATTGTTCAAGGGAGCTTGGATGTTTACAAAACATTTTTTAAATAAAAATAAATTTTAAATTAAATAAAATAAAAAATGACGCTGCGCCGCGGCATGCCCATGTATTTCAGCAGAGAGTAAGAGGTTATAACTGCTTTCGCCACATACTTTACTTTGATTGATAATAAAACATTAAATTAGTGTTGAAAATGCCTGGAGTAATTTGTTTTCGTTACATCACACTTCCCAGAATTATTATATCATATATCTTTTATTTTACAATGTTCATATTCTTTGAATAAACGGCAGTGATATGTCGGTCTTTATACCCCAGTGCATAGGGTACGCTGACTGAAATGCAACATCTATCAATTAATTAAATATCAAATAATGAAGTAATTAAAAAGCGGTTCAGAGTATTAACATATTTTCCCTTGTAATTTAAGCTACACTTTAGAAAATGCACACATCAAAATCACATTTCAATCATAATTCATTGGGCATTTAAGTCAAAGTTACTTGTAACAAGTTGCCATCCAACACTGCCGACAGCACTGAACTTGGCATAATCCAATTGAATTTCATTGTCGCCGTACTTTTTTCTCATTGTCAGTATGTTTCTCATGTTTATGTAGATTTCTCAGTCACGACTTCCAACGGAAGATCAAATTCCACTCGTGAAACGTTTTACAAGTGAAAATTCCAAAGTCTAGCGGGACCCGATCAGTGCTCTCGAGGAATTTTGCCGAAGCTAGTAAATTCTCCTGTGGCGATCGATCCAGACACGTGTGGATTCGATAAATATACAGAATACATAGAATATACAGGGAAAGTAGAGAGCGGCCTCTTTATACGGAGGATGCGGACAATGCGGACAATGCAAGCATATATTGCGATTTCCTGATGTTCGGATCCGGCAACACGTGCAGAGCAAAACGTGCGTGTAACCTCGGTTTATATGTTGCATATATTCCCAGATAGCGCGACTGACATGACACTGCGACGAACTAATGAGAGAGAAGTGCAATTGCATGTTCACGCCTATAAAGCCCGAGTACTCGTAATTTACGCAAGGGAAATTAAAACCGCTTACGTAAGTTCAGACTGCAGATTATGAAAAAAGGAGGAAAGTGTAATCAACTTCCGGAATCTCAAATCGCGACATGATCATCGAAATATGAGTGTAAAACCGCAGAGTGTTAATTATTATTATTAATTCATGATTAACGAACTCTATGGTAGGATGCTTAGTAAGGTCAAGTTTCCTGGATATGATGTAGACTTTGTAGAGTCTTGGATAATAATAGTGCAATTATTTTAATAATGTTTGTTGAAAGTTGGTTGGTAAATACTAGCTTGACCTAGTTCATATAAGTGTACAAAAAATCCTATGAGAATGAACTATTAAGGTGCTTCGAACGCAAGCATAGGACTCACTACACTATTAACACTATATTACACTTTTTTTGAACGATTACACTATTTTACTACTATTTCGAACAAAATTATGCTAAAGACACTATTTTCTCACAATTGTCTGCTAATTCCACTATTGCTTTACTTTTTCTTAAAAAATATTTTGCAACTTATTTGCAAATTGGCTATAAATTGTCTCAATGGCTGATTAGGGCCGAATGAGTTTGTAACCAGATAGTTGAAATTTTAAACAAAAAAGATGAATTATCAATAAATTACATAAGTTTTCCACAAAATTGTTGAATTTTCTGCCAAACTGTTGAATTTTCAAGCTAAACAGACGAATTCCTTGCAAAGAGTTAAATTCTCTACATAATAGTTGAATTTTCACCGAAAAATGTAATAATTGTTATTTAAACCACAACAGATTTCAATGACAAATAAAAAAAGTTGAATATAATAAAAAATACAATTTTTCAACAAATTGCATCGATTTTCCACTAAATATTTTGAACGATGGATATAAATTTAGTACAAATGTTGTTTGGTTAATTTCTAGTCTTTTCTTTTTTCTTTCTAAAAATTGTGAACTAAATAATTGAATTTTTAGGCTAAAAAAATAAATTTTTTACTAAAACTGATGTAGTGTGATTTTTAGCAAGGAGAATCAACATTTAAAAAAAACGATTTTAATTTAAAATAAAAAATAAAAACAGTTGGATTTAACCAACAAAGACAAATTTAAAAAAAAAACTTGAATTCTTATCTAAAACAGATTATTTTCACGTAAACAATTTGATTTTCAACCAAAAAATTGATGTTCTCCAAAAAAGACGAATTTCCAACAAAATACATCAATTTTCAACCAAATAGTTTAATTTCCTGCCAAAAAATTTTAACCGGACAGTTGCATTTTTAACCAAAAAAGACTAAATTTCTACAAAAAGAGGTACATTATCAAACCAAAAAGATGAATTTTCAACAAAATAGTTATTTTAACACCAATCGGTTGAATTTTCAACAAAATGGTTACATTTTCAATAAAAAAAAAAATTTAACCAAAAAAAAACATAGTTTTTTAAATAAAATTATAAATCTTCAACCAACGAAAAAAAGAATTTTTAAGAAAGCAGTTTAACTTTCAACCAAGGAGTTGAATTTTTAATCTAAAAATATAAATTTTCGACGAAAAATGTAATAGTTGATATTAAAAAAAACCACAGATTTCAATTTAAAATAAAAAACAGTTGGATTTAACCAACAAAGACAATTTTTCAACAAAATACTTCAATCCTAATCTAAACCAGATTATTTTCAATTACACAATTTGATTTTCAACCAAAAAATTGATTTTCTCCCGAAAAAGAAGAATTTCCAACAAAATACTTGAAGCCTTAACTAAAATACATGAATTTTTAACCATACATTGCATTTTTGACCAAAAAAAATGATTTTCTACCTAAAAATGCGAATTTTCAACAAAATAAACAAATTTTTAATCAGATAGTTCAATTTTCAACAGAAAAATACGAATTTTGAACAAATTACATAAATTTTCAACTAAATATTTTCAACATTGGATGTGATGTTAATCCAAATTTCATTTGATTAATTTCTAGTCTGTATTTTTGCGTTTCTAAAAATTTTGAAGTTGAACTTTCAACCCGAAAATATGGATTTTCAACAAAAAAGTTATTTTACATCCAATCGGTTGAATTTTCAACAAAATAGTTAACTTTTCCGTTCAAGAAAAATGATTTTTAACAAAAGAACAAACATTTTTTAAATTAAATTATAAATCTTCAACCATAAAAAATGAAAATTTTAAAAATTAGTTTAACTTTCAACCAAGGAGTTGAATTTTTAATCTTAAAAGAAGAATTTTCAACGAAAAATATAATATTTGAAATTTCAACGAAAAAGATTATAATTTTAAATAAAAAAAGTTGGATTTAAACTACAGAGACAAATTTTCAACTAAACAATTGAATTTAAAAAAAATTGATTTTCTTCCAAAAAGAAAAAATTTCAACCAAATAGTTGAAACTTTTACGAAATTGTTTAATTTTTAAGTAAAAAATATGATTTTTTTTACAAAGCAGTTTAATTTTCAACCCGAAATTGTCAATTTTTCACAAACAAGGTAATTTTGAAAAGATACAGATCAATTTTTAACTAGACAGTTGCATTGTTAACTAAAAAAAGATTAAATTTCTGCAGAAAGAGATACATTATCAAGCCCAAAATATAAATTTTCAACAAAATAGTTGAATTTTCAATAAAAAAAATTCTACTCAAGGAAGAAGCGAAATTTGAATCAAACTGTTGAATAATCAAGCCAAAAAGACGAATTTTAACAAAACAAATGAATTTTCAACTGTTTTTGAATTAAAATTAAAATCTCTTTCAGGCTGTTTAAATGGTCAAAAATTCGTATTTTCATTTTAAAAAATATATTTTTTCGATGAAAAATAAACTACTTGGTTAAAACTTGAACTAATTTGTAAAAACTTAATTTTTTTTGAAGATTTTTCTGGTTAAAAATTTAACTAGTTTGTTAAAAAATTGTACTGATTGAAACTTAATTATCTTAACTGAAAATTCAACTGTTTAAATTGTTGAAAATTCGCATTTTTCGGTTCATTTCAATTTTTTTTTTATTTAAAATTAAATTTTTTTTTGGTTGAAATGTGAACTATTATATTTCTCGTTGAGAATTGATCTCTCTTTAGTTAAAAATTCAACTGCTTGATTGAAATTTAAACCACTTTGTTAAAAATTAATTTTTTTGGTTGAATACCTCTTTGCCTAAAAAACTGAACTGATTTGTTAAAAATTCTGAATTTTCTGATTGAAAATTAATTTTTCAAACTAAAAATTCAATTGTTTAAATTGTTGACAATTAGTATTTTTTAATGAATTCAACTGTTTTTAATTGAAAATTAAAACCTTTTTTGTTTGAAATATCTACTGTTATATTTTTCGCTGAAAATTCATCTTTTTTGTTCGAAAAATCAATTAATTCGTTTAAACTTGAACTAATTTGTTCAAAATTCATTTTTTGGTACAAGATTTATCTCTTTGGTGGGAAATTTAGCAATTTTTTTTATATATTTTTTTTTTGGGTTGAAAATCATTTTTCCCAAATAAAAATTCAACTATTTTTTATTTAAAATTAAAATCTTTTTCGGTTGAAATATCCACTAATATATTTTTCGTTGGGGTTTGAAAATGTATCTCCCTGGGTAGATATTTAATCTTTTTCTTGGATGAAAATTTAACTACTTCGTCTGAAAGTTGAATTACTTTGTTAAAAATTCATTTTGTTTTGCTTAAAGATTCATATCTTTGGTGGAAAAATGTACTATTTTATTGAAAATTAATTTATATTTTCATTAATTGTTTTAATTGAAAATTCAACTATTTGGTTAAGAATTGGTCTCGCTTGCTTTAAAATTGAACTATTTTTTTCATATTGAATTTAATATCGTACCTACATTAATTTTATTTAAAAGAATTTATTCCCTTATTAGGGACTAATAATTATAAAATAAAGTAAATTAGTGACTGTTCGTTAATTTATATAGTATTAATCGTGTTATTATATTAAATGTATAATTATAGAAAGTCGGTACAGGAAATCCGAATATCCGGGAAATAATAATTACGGTCCTCACAAAATATAATTAGAGTTGACGAATTTATTTGTGTCACTTCCAATAACTGGAACGCTAATTGAAATCTCAGTTTGATGATTAAATAAGTCAATTTTGTATATTAAAATCATAATTTAATCGAGATCTCAATCATATTGTGTCCTGGGAACAATGTTAATTTTCTATTTGTAAACGTATATTGTATTAATTTTATACTTGAATTATCAACAAAAAAAGATTTTTCAGTCAATAAAGAAAACAAATTTTATCCAAAATATAGAATTTTCGAATTGGAAAAAGATGAAATATCAACCTAGAAGAATAATTTTCTACTATAAAAAAAATTATTAACAGAAATAAAATACATAAATTTGTGACCAAATAGTTGAACTTTCTACCAAATTGTTAAACTTTCAAGACAAAAAAATGTTTCTATTTGTAACAGTTGAATTTTCGACCTGAAAATATGAAATTTGAATAAAAAAGTTAATTTTCAATTAAATGGTTAAATTTTGTTTGAAAAAAATATTTTTTAATCCAAAAAATATTATCAACAAAATACATCAATTTAGTTGAATTTTCAACCAAGAAGATTATTTCTCTCCTAAAAAAGACGAATTTTCAATAAGCCATATACATTTTTAACCAAAGAGTTGAATCTTTAAACTGAAAAGATCAATTTTTATCCAAAAGTTTAATAGGTAAATTTCCGTTGAAAAATTGTATTTTGAAATTTAAAAAACCAATCTTCTACAATGCAGTGAACGTCTCGACAAAAAAGTTAATTTTCCATAATGTAGTTAAACTTTAAGTTCAAACAATTAGTTTTTAACCCAGAAAATAGGTTTTCATCAAAATATATTGATTTCTTCGAAAAAAATTTTAAACAAACTAAATAAATTTTCAAGGAAATATTGAAGTTTGTAATATGGAAAAAAATGTTAACCAAAAATTTAATAGTTAAATATTCGTTTGAAAGTTTAATTTCCCATTAAAAAAAAAACGAATCTTCTACAGAACAGTGAACGCTTCAACAGAAAAGCTTATTTTGAATAAAATATTTAAATTTTAGATTAAAAAATTAGTTTTTAATCCAAAAAATAAATTATCAATAAAAAACATAAATTTCTAACCATTTAGTTGAATTTTCAACCAAGAAGATTATTTTTTTACTAAAAAATACCATTTTTTATCAAGCTACATAAATTTTCAACCAAAGAGTTCAATTTTTAAAATAAAAAGATCATTTTTTAACAAAAAATGTAAAAGTTAAATTTTCGTTTAAAAATTTAATTTTCGGTTTAAAATTTAATTTTTGTTTGAAAATTCAATTTTCCATTAAGTAGTTTAATTTGAAATTATAACAATTAATTTTTAACCCAGAAAATAAGTTTTCATCAAAATACATTAATTTTCAACCAAATACTTGAATTTTCAAACAAGAAGATTAATTTAAAAAAAATTTAAACAAAGTGCATAAATTTTGAAGGAAATATTTAAATTTCTAACATGGAAAAAAATTTTAACCAAAAATTTAATAGTTAAATATTCGTTTAAAAATTCAATTTCCCATTTAAAAAAAAAACTAATCTTCTACAAATCAGTAAACGTTTCAACAAAAACGTTGATTTTCAATAAAATAGTTAAATTTTCAAATCAAAAATTAGTTTATAATACAACAAATAAATTATCAATAAAATACATAAATTTCTAACCATTTAGTTGAATTTTCAACCAAGAAGATTATTTTGTTACTAAAAAAGACGAATTTTTAACAAAATACATAAATTTTCAACCAAATAGTTGAATTTTCAACCAAGAAATATTTACATTTCTAATATGGAAAAAAATTGTAACCAAAAATTTAATAGTTAAATATTCGTTTGAAAAATCAATTTCCCATTTAAAAAAACGAATCTTCTACAAAACAGTGAACGTTTCAACAAAGAAGTTTATTTTCAATAAAATAGTTAAATTTTAAATTAAAAAATTATTTTTTAATCCAAAAAATAAATTATTAACAAAATACGTAAATTTCAAACCACTTAGTTGAATTTTCAACAAAGAAGATTATTTTGTTACTAAAAAAGACGAATTTTCAACAAAATGCATACATTTTCAACCAAATAGTTGAATTTTTCAACCAAGAAGATTAATTTTCTTTAAAAAAAAATGTTTAAACAAACTGCATACATTTTCAAGGAAATAGTTAAATTTCAAAAACGGGGGAAAAAATTTGAACCAAAAATTTAATAGTTAAATTTTCGTTTAAATATTTAATTTTTTATATAAATAAACGACCCTTTTACACAGCAGTGAACGTTTCAACAAACAAGTTTATTTTCAATAAAATAGTTAAATTTTATATTAACTACATAAATTTTCAATAAAATAGTTGAATTTCTCAAATAAGAAAATTTTTAACAAAAAATGGAATAGTTCAATTTTTTAAATAAACATTATTTTAAATAAAAAAACGAATTTTCTGCAAAACATTTTAATTTTCTGCCACATAGTTGAATTTACAAACTGAAAAAAATCAATTTTCAACCAAAAAGGGAATAGTTAAATTATTATTTAATTAAATTATTATCAATGAGTTTCTACTAAGTTTTGAATTTCGAAGACAAAAAGACGAATTTTATATACAAAACAGTTGAATTTTCAATTCCAAAATATGAAGTTTCAAAAAAATTTTCATTCTTAACCAAAAATACAAAACACAATTGAATTTAACCAAAAAATACGAATTTTCAAAAAAAAAATAAATAAATAAAACAGTTGAATCCTGAATGAAAATAACTTAATTTTAAACCAAATAGTTACATTTTTGACGAAAAAATTGATTTTCTACAATAATCAATCATTTTAAATCCAGAAAAGCGAATTTTTTACAAAAGACTAGTTCAAATTTTAAGGAAAGATTTGAATTTTTGACCTAAAAAGTTCAATTTTTAACAAAAAATATAGTAGTATTTTCAACTAGAAAGTGTAAAATATCTATAAATAGAGATGAATTTTTAAACAGAAGAGACGAATTTCCAACAAAATAGTTGAATTTTCAACCAAAAGACATTTTTTGGTCAAGACAAATTTTTAACTGAAAATGATGACCTTTTAACAAAATTTTGGAATTTTCCAAACAAAAAATGTTGAACAAAATAATTCCACTTTTAACAAAAAAAGATAAATTTCTAACCTGAAATTTAAAAGTACACTTTTTAACAAAAAAAATTAATTTTCAATTTGAATTTGAAATTCTGGAAAAGTGGGAAAAAGGGGAAAGACTCTAAATTAAATAGGAATTTTGATCATTTATAGACTAAAGAATAATAGTTTTAATAAATATTGAAGTTTATTTTTAATAATTTTCTAACATTATGTTAGAAAACTGTAAATTTTGCTTCTAAATTAATAGTTTACAAACAGCTGTTTAAAAGAATTATTTATATTTATATTAAATAAAAGATCGATATTTGGTTTTAGTGATTCTCAGACTTGAAAAGCGTCTTACCTGTAAGGATTGGTTTTGACCATACAGCATAGAAAAATCGCCCCCCCCCCCCAAAAGAATTTACGTAATTTATCGACGGCCCCTTATTAAATCCAATTTAAAATTTATTTTAAATCATCGCCCCCCCCCCTCATCTACGCATACATTCATAGAAGAAAATTCATAATCGCCCCCATAATCAGACAAAAAAATTTCTTGAACGAAAAGAACTGTTTTTTTCTATGTGCATGAACATTTGGTTCAATCAAATAAATTTGGGTTGATTCAACAAAATATTTAATTGACCCAACAACATCTACCGAAATATTTGGTTAAAACAACCAATGGTTGGTTCAAGCAAATATTTTGTTCCCCGTATAATAACCATATTGTATGGCTGAACCAAAAAAAAATTTTTTTGATTCAACCACATTTTTTTCTGAGTGCACCGAAAAATTTTCTGAGCGCAACGAAAATTTTGTTGTTATTTTACATTTCGCATTTTTTCTCTGTTTCAGGATTCACAATGGTCAAGATGCTGTGAAGTAAAAGAAAATTGAAACTTGCAACCCTACATATCGAAAACGAGTATCGATTATTCAAAGCAGCTCGATATATCATTAAAAAGAATAATCATATCACGAGTACAAAAGTACATCAAAGAACAAATAAAATATCAAGAAATAAAGCAAAACAGACAAATAGCTGCCAAAAAGCTGTGATAAATTGTCATTAGTTCAAACACCTTTCTGCAAAAAAATTTTGTGATCCGTCATCTATCTATTCATGCAATTTACAATCAGTAGAGAAGGAAAATCCTGATAATGCTTATCGAGTCCTCGATTCAGAATTTAATCAAAATTCTGGGATAAACTTAATTAGTCTGAGGAATATCAGAGTGAAGTAGGAACCTAAGAAAGAGGGTTGAAGAGCGATAAAAAGTTGAATAAATTCTGTCAGAGTAGAGAGAGGACAGAAGATGATGTTGAGATAACGGAAGGCTAAAAAGGTCAAAATCGAAGAGGTTACGACGACCCTTGTGTAGTTTTTTTTTTTCAATAAGAAAAAGGGAAAAAGTCATGGGTTTCCCACGAAGAAGGTCTCTATGGCTGAAAATTGCGGTTTTGGCTGGAGCAGTTTGGATCACCGTTTGTTTCCTCCTTTATACGGAGGATCGTGCCGCAGTAGCTGATCAAGGTTTAGCGCCTTCGGCGCTCGGAGCGCCTCAAGTAGCCAATGGTTTTGTTCCACCAGCTCTGCCTCTGAGGAGAGAAACTCCTGGAAATGGACAAAGCAAGCCTAAAGTCAACCTGGCTGGACCAGAACAAGGTAATCATTTTTGCTTTTTTTTTTGTTATGCATATCACCCCCAACTTGGTTCGAATCCCCCCGAAAATTCGTTTTTTTTTTAAATTCAGAATCGTCAATATTAGCAGGCCTCTGACTCACCACAGTATTAACACGATTTTAGACTTTTTTTGAACAATTACACTATTTTACTACTATTTCGAACAAAATTACACTAAAGACACTATTTTTTCACAATTGTCTGCTAATTCCACTATTTCTTCATTTTTTCTTTAAAAATATTTTTTAACTTATGTGCTAATTGGCTATGAATTGTCTCAATGGCTGATTAGGGCTGTCCAAAATGATGAATTTTCAAGTCAAAAAGATGAATTTTTAACAGAACTGCTTAATTTGCAACCAGATAGTTAATCAAAAAAATTAATTTTCTACCAAAAAATACTAATTGTGCACAAAATACATATAGTTTAATTTTAAATCAAGAGGATTAATTGTGTACTAAAAACACGAATTTTCGACAAAATACATGATGTTTCATCCAAATTGTTGAATTTTCTACTAAAACAAATCAATTTTCAACAAAAAGTGGAATAGTCACACCTTTTTAGTTAAAACCTTTAATTTAAAAAAAGGAGAATTTTCAACAAAATAGTACAGTTTTCAAAGAAAGAGAAGAATTTGCAACTAAAGTGATGAATCTGTAAACAAAAACAATATTTTTCAACAAAATAGTTCAACTTACAACCGAGTAGTTGAATTTTCAAGCCAAAGAGATGAATTCTCAACAAAAATATAATCGTTGATATTTAAACCACAACAGATTTTAATGTTAAATAAAAGAAGTTGAATATAATAAAAAAGACGAATTTAAAAAAAATGCTTGAAGCCTTAACTAAATACATTAATTTTTTACCATATATTGCATTTTTCACCAACAAAATTTATTTTCTACCTAAAGATACGAATTTTCAACAAAATACCTAAATTTTTAATCAGATAGTTCAATTTTTAACCAAAAAATACAAATTTTCAACAAATTACATAATTTTTCAACTAAATATTTTGAACAATGGATGTAATGTCAGTGCAAATTTTATTTGATTAATTTTTAGTCTGTATTTTTTTCGTTTCTAAAATTTTTGATCTAAATAGATGAATGTTTAAGCTAAAAAAGACCAATTTTCAACTAAACATGATGTAGTGTAATTTTTATTGAGGAGAATTAAATTTCAATTTAAAAAAATGATTTTTTACAAAACTGTTTAATTTTATACAAAATAGTTTAATTTTATACCAAATTGTGAAATGTTCAACTCAAAAAGACGATTTTTCTATGAAAAGAGTTGAATTTTTAATCTAAAAATATGAATTTTCAACGAAAAATGTAATAGTTGATATTTCGAAAACAAAAAAAAAAAACAGATTTTAATTTAAAATAAAAAACAGTTGGATTTAATTAACAAAGACAAATTTTTAACAAAATACGAGAATCCTCATCTAAAACAGATTATTTTGAACCAAACAATTTTTTTAACCAAAAAATTGATTTTCTTCCTAAAAAGATGAATTTTCAACAAAATACCTAAACTTTTAATCAGACAGTTCTTTTTTTACCCAAAAATACAAATTTTTAACAAATTACATAAATTTTTAACTAAATATTTTGAACAATGAATGTTATGTTAGTCCAAATTTTATTTGATTAATTTTTAGTCTGTATTTTTTGAGTTTCTAAAAATGTAACGAGAGTGGACAGCGATCGGGTAGAAATTGAGAAGAGAGTGAATGGAGAGTGAACAGAAAGTGAAGACAATGAAATCTTACTCTCGCCTCGCCTTCGAAAATTGCGAATTGGGTAATCCTCGAAAGTTTCGAGAGTGAGAGGAGAGTGAAATCTCCATTGCCAGGCTTGACAGAACTTTCGTTTCATTTTCTTTTCGATTTTTTTTCTTTTCGATTTTGGGCTCAGTCTCGAAAATAGAAATTCAAACGAAATTGAAAACTTCGATTTGGGTACGGTCAAACATGGTGCAAAAGAGTCGCAAAATTTCAAGTAATGAGTATACTCACAAGACGTCTTAGAAAAGTTTGAAACAATGATATTTTTATAAATATTACTCAAATTTATGAAAATATAATAAATAATGATTTTTAGAAAATTTTGGAAGTACTAGAAACCAAACATGAACGCTATGAGCACGATAATTTTTTCCATGCGATTTTTTAAAATTAAAATATAAAATTAATATTCATTAATACAAAATCTTTGTATTGCATATTGTCTATTATCTATACTAATATAAAATAAAAGCAAGAACAATATTTTATTTAATCGACTAAAATTAATATCTTGACCTCAGAGTTTATATATAATATTTTTGTATAATATATTAGACATCAAACTACCATAAATTAATGTTCTTCAAAATTTTAGGTTTAATTTTCAAAGTTAAATGATTTTTGTTGAAAATAACCGCTTTCTGGTGAATAACGCTAGCATGCTCTATTATGTAAATATTCTTTAACATGTAATGATTTTTTTTATTAACAATAGCAATTTAAGAAGAAAAACGCTAGCATATCAACAAAAAAATGTTCAAGATTGTAAATTCTCTTTTGAAAACACGAGCATAACCTAAAATTGCTTAAAAATGTATTATCTTCTTTAAAATACTATGATTTGATATCAAAAGTACCAATTTTATTTTCGGTATTAAATAACAACAAAAATAAAAATTGAAATTGTACAAAAATTTGAAAATTTAATGACTGAATGATAATCTAAACAACTAATTCCGAATTTACTTTCCTAAAATTTCCGTTAAAATTCTATTACTTTCCACATTAAGTTTCTAATGAAAAAATTATTGGAATTTTCTTCAGCTCGTGGCAGAATAGGATTTTTTGACCAATTAATATAATGCTTTCAAAAAAATAAACAATTCCATTTTCCAGAAAAATTATGCAAAATAAAAAAAAAATGTTAAGAAACAAAATTATTCATCTCAGAAGGATGAACAAATTTTTTCGAAACCGTTTTCTTCATTGAAAATATTACATTTTTCGGTCAAACTATGCAAGATACAAAAAAACGTGCACACAAAAATTGTTCACCCAAAATATTTACAAATTTATTAGAAATAATTTTTTTCACAGAATGCGTCCTTTTGTTTTAATAATAAAAAATACAATTCAAACGATAATCCAAATTTTTGGCGAAACGCTACAAGACGCGAAAAAACAATTATTAGAAAACACTTATTTACCGAAAAAATATCAACGAATTTGTTATAATCATTTTTTGATAGGACGCGCAGTTTTTGTTTTAATCGTAAAAAATAATATTGAAAGAAAAAAATTAAATTGTTGGAAAATCGACACAAGATAGGAAAATAATTTTTTTTTTATATGTTCAGCCAAAAAAGGTTTACAAATTTTCTATAAATTGTTTCTTGATAGGGTCTGTAGTTGCTGTCTCATTCGTTTAAAACAAAATAAGAGAAAATGTTAAATTTTGGAAAAAAACGATACAAGTTACAATATAACTTTAATTAATAAAATGGTTCGCCTAAATATATCCATAAATTTTCTTTTCACCATTTCTTAATAGCGTGCGTAGTTTTTGTTTTAATCGTGAAAAATAACATTAAAAATAAAAAATAATTTTTTTTAAACGGCACAAGGTATAATAAAAGGATGATAAACAAAATTGTTTGCCTAAATTATACCTACGCTTCAAATAATGTTTTGATAGGAAGCATAGTTTTTTATTATTCGTGAAAAACAACATTAAAAATAAAATTTCCTGGAAAAAAAATACAATAAAATGTTGATTAAGAAAATTATCCTTGAATTTGATTTTCAAAATATCAAATTTAAGATATAAATCAACTTAGAGTAATGAAAAGCCAATTAGATTTTCAATAATAATTATTGCGAGTTTTTCGAGACACATCTTTACACCACATTGTTTAGACAAGATTTACATATTTTAGAAATTTTGCGCCTTTTTTGTACCTAAGATTGACTTTAGGGCAGAAGCTAAGAAGAAAAAGTATTTTTAAAATTTATTTAATTGTTATTCCAATTTTTCGAAATTATCGAAATTTGACGTTTTCACCATATATTTTCATAAAATAAACATTTTGCCTTCAAATTGGGCTAATTGGACGCCGAATTGCATTACCTTTTGTGGTATTAGGAGGAAAAAAATTTCATATTAATATAATAAAAATTAAAGCGCTTTAGCCACAGCTTAAAAGCAAAGCGTGTAGATAATTTCCGCCGGTTATATAAAAAAAAAACTAGAAAATATCGTTTTTGTTCATTTTTACGTATACAACATTATTTTCAATCAATTTTATATTTAATTATTACTTACGTGTAACTTGGAATTTCTCCATTTCCATCATCAAGCCCCTCTGATTTTCTAGCGTAAATGGAAGTCCTCTCTCATCTCGTTTAGGACCAAGAAAGATCCTCACAGTACCTCGCTTTGTGGAATTTGAACGATTATTCACGACAATGTTGTAATTATATCTGGCATGATTCAAATGAGTAAATCGGGCCAAAATTGGTCCTCGTGGGGTGAAATCCAAACCACGAGACAAATCTACGTCACTTTTTGACCAAAAGGTCGAGAGAACATTGGTTGGCTGGCTTGGTGTTTGCACTTCAATTCCTTTAATTTCAATTCCTGGATAATCCAACTGAAAAAAATTATAATATTAAAATCATCCTAATTGTCCAATTGCAGGTCACCCATATATTAATTAACGTCTTTTGGAGGGAGGGCGGGTTCGAGAGAAGCTTGAAAAAAATAGCGTGTAAAATTTGTTTTTGGGATATGTGCAAAAGTAGAGGTATCCACTCATGATGACCTGCACGGAAAAATGTAGTTGATTGAAAATCCAGTGACTCTATATTACAAGTATAGTCTTGGATATGAGAAAAATTCAATTAAAATTCAGCTTCGTATTCAGAAATTTAAAAAAAGTGATAGAAAATCTGTTCGGAAGCCGCTGAAAATTTAAAATGCAAAGATTCTATAATCTCGGAGACAAAGAGACAGTCGCTGAAAATTCAGAACTCGATTTCTCAACAAAAAAAAAGTTATTTTTGAGAGTTATTATTATATAATGTTCGTTTTTTATAATTTTTAATACTCAATTCGCAAATACGGTCACTTACATATATAATCACACGCCTGAAAGCTTAGAAAAATCTCAATCTATAAGGATTTCGAACCCTACCTAAACAACCCAAGTCTGTGTATTCTACCGCGCGCACTAACCAACTTCGCTATGGAACCACTTTGATCTTGGTTTCTTCAAAGAAAGCATTTTTCTGATGATTAGCGAGTAGTTTTAAGGCAAATTGAAAATCTTCGAGATACATCAATAGAAAGTTTTTTATGTAGAAAAAATTTAGATTTGAATTTGACTTATTTTAAAAAGGCCTTAATAATTTTTTTGTTTAAATATTTATTACAAACTATCCAAAAGTAATGAACAATAAAGAAGAGTCAAGTGAAAAAATCCTTCAATAACCTTAAAGATAAAAAACGATTTTCTGCTATACAAAAACCTCCATAAACGAGCAGTTGTCAATTTATTCAATTTTTTTTTATAATACGTTATTACAATGTTTTCAGTGCGAAATAACACTTCTCAAACAATAATTTTGAATATGGGAAACAAAGAATTTAATTTTTGCTTGGTTCAGAGATGACTCAATACTTTTATACATCTTTCAATTTATCCAATTCTTTTATCACACTTTTTTACTCAGTTTTAAATATGAAATAACTTTTCAAACACAGTTTTTTACTTATTTGAAAAAGAAATCGATCATTTTTTTCTTTGAAGATTTAAGCCTATTTAAATCGTTAAAAAACTATCTAAAAATGATAAACAATATAGAACAGTTGAGTGAAAAAACGTTTCAATAATCATAGTGACAAAAAGTTAATTTCTGCTATACAAAAACTTTCATGAAACACACAGTTTTCAATGGTCTAATTCTGTAATAATACTTGTTTGCTCAAGTTCTAATTTGGAATAAAAATTCTTGAAAAATAATTCCAAATATGTAGAAAAAAGTTATTCTTAAATTTGAAAATTACATATTTCAAAAAGTGCGCAACACTTTACTATCCTTTTAAATATAGAATACCTCGAAATCAGAAGAAAAAATAATTCTGTCAAGAAAAGTCGAGTGCAAAATCTTTCAGTTTGAAAGCGATTGAGTCTCAGGGTGCACAGTGGGGAAAAAGTACATTTTTTGGCTCAAAATATGATTTCGACTGAAACTGTGCACCTATTTGGATCTTTTTTTTCTTTTTAAAAAGCTGATAGGATTTCTAAGAGAGTTAGCAAACCTGATTTTTGAATTAGGCTTTCAATTTTTTTATAAATAAACAAATATCACAAAAAATGTCCATTTTTTCGATTTGACGTTCACGATGTTCGTCAATAGCAGGAAAACTGTTGAAATCGCCTAATTTTTATAGAGTAACATTAGTTAAAGGTGTTCCAATATTATATAATAAACAAAATATTCTGTCATATGATGTTATATGATATGATGTTATATGATGTTTCAAACAAATTCAATAAACATATACATTATTTGGGTAGTTGTCGACGAAAAATTTTTTTTTCAATCTCAGTCCTTTCAGTTTAAGTTTATCAAAAAGTTTTTCATGCAATTTCCAATTAAAAAGACTGACATAAAAAAACAAATTTTTCCTTCCACAGATGCCCGAATAATGCATTTGTTTGTTAAATTTGTTTTTAAAAAATCATCAAATTTATCAACTAATCATGAATGTTGCTGAATTTCTTATGAAGATCCCAATTAAAAAGTCTGACGTCGAAAAAAAGGATTTTTCCGTCGACAGATGCCCCAATAACGCATTTGTTTATTATATTTGTTTAGAAAATCATGAAATTACTCAAAGAATTATGAATGTTGCTGAAATTGTCATGAAGTGCCCAACTGAAAGGACTGGCATAGAAAATAAAACGCATTTTTCTGTCGACAAATGGCCAAATAATGCATTTTTTTACTAATTTTGTTTAAAAAAGTCATAGGATTAATCAAAAAATTATGAATTTTGCTAAAATTATCACGAAGTTCCTAATTGAAAAAATTGGCATAAAAAAACGAATTTTTCTGTCGAAAAATTCCTCAATAATGCCTTTGTTTATTAAGTTTGTTTATAATAATAACAATAATAATCTCAAGAAGAAATTTCTTTATCATCATATTGTTTTTATAAAAATTTCCTGCAATATAACTTGAAAAAAGTGTAAAATTATGAAAAATCGTCGAAAAAATTCTTTCAACAAATAATTTGTTTATAACAACATTTTTTGTTTATTATATAATATTGAAACATCTTTGACAAATATTACTCTATGAAACTTAAGCGATTTCAACAATTTTCCTGTTAGTGACGAACACCGGGAACGTCAAATAGAAAAAATGGCCATTTTTTCATTATATTTGTTTATTTATAAAAAAATTGAACGCCTAATTCAAAAATCAGGTTTGACAACTCTCTTAGAAATCTTATCAGCTTTTTCAAAAGAGAAAAAAAAACATGCAAATCGGTACACAGGTTCAGTCAGAATCGTATTTTGAACCAAAAAATGTACTTTTTCCCCAGTGTGCGGTGGTCGGATGAAAAATATGTGTGCGTTTCCTCCTTGCATTGTTAATTGTTTTAGTTTAGAAATGCGTAATTATAGATTTTTTAATTATTATTCCATAAAATGTAATACATTCTCAATAAACATCTTTAAAATGTTGTTTTTCAATTCCTTTTATGCTGCCATATATTTATTTTGTATTATTTACATAATAAAAAATATATACATAAGTATATAGGTTATTGCCAAAAGATTACCCATTTTTAGGCACAGACA
This sequence comes from Andricus grossulariae, assembly GCA_011634705.1. Taxonomy (NCBI): domain Eukaryota; kingdom Metazoa; phylum Arthropoda; class Insecta; order Hymenoptera; family Cynipidae; genus Andricus; species Andricus grossulariae. The sequence continues at coordinate 250,466,189 of JAABKJ010007545.1, read as the reverse complement.
TTATCTTTGATTGATATATTCTTTTTAAAAATGGCTCGACTACGTTTAGAAATGACAAATAAAAAAAACACTAATTCGTGGAAATTAAAAAGACGAAGAATCCAATGATCAATGTTGGGCATTAAAGTGGAATTTAAATTTTGACTTATTTTGAATTTAATTTCTTAAATTTCAATATTTTTGAGTAAAGTTTTTTCAAAAAGATTTTAAAGTCTGGGCCAATTCGAAAACTACTCTTTACAATTCAACAATATTTAAAAATTAAAAGAGCTTGCACTCTAAAATTTTAATTGGAATCAGAACCATGTTAAAGACTTTCAAAATGATCTCGTTGATTCTCGCATTTTGCAATATGATATGAAATTTAATTTAATGTGATTGTATAACTTTTTTCAATAAAACTAAGTATGAATTAAAAATTATCTCTATCAGAAAATAAATCCCAACGTGCGCGGTACCTCAGAAAATGTTCACCGCGCACTAATAGTATTCAGTGACTATCGAAGGAATTCTATAAGCCCATATTCTCAATTCATCGATTACTCATTTTCTAAATGATTTTTCACAATGGTGGCCGAAAGTGATATCCAAAAAAACTGAAGAATAAAATTAGTAGTTACCCTGATAGAATACCAAATAGCTGCATTTAAATGTTTTATTAATACAAATAACTTTATTTTTCTTATAAATCCATTTTATCACGATATTCTGGGTCAATAAAAAGTTGGTCAATTTTTTTCTTTCCGTAAATAGGTTTTCTGATTAATAATTTGTAATATTTACATACCTGCTGGTTCGAGTAGGGCGTCAGAGTGTTTTTATGCTCTACAAAAACGTCATTGATGAACGCGTGATATGCATAAAATATCGGATCTCGCATTGCCGTCGCTGGGTCTCCCATTATGCCAAATGATTCCTGCAACATACATATCGAATTAATAAATTTAAATAATCTACACCTTCCATTTCAATTTCTCAGAAAGCTGCAATATATTCTTTTTTATTAGATTCTATTTTACAAAAAATCTGAATTTTGATAAATGTATACAATCAGGACTTAAAAAATAGTTAAAGCAAGCATTCTTTTCAAACTTGATAATCAAATCTAATTTTTAGAATTTCCGAGAAAATGTAAGGCGAATCTAATCTAATTTTAATTATCCAAATTTATAATAATTCTTGAATACTGATTAAAGAAATCTTGAGCCTTCGATCCTGCTAAATTTGTTTCACCGACTCCTCAATAAAATTCTTCCTGGGAATTTTAGATTCAATTTTGGTCAAATTATTTAAAAAGATTCAGTATGGAGATTTCTGTTTCAATTAGTTTTTTTTTTTAATATTGCTTCAAGTTTTCTTACAAATACAAAACAGTTTGCAGAATCAAGTTGCTCCTGAACACATTTTTTTTTAATCAGGCAGGTTTTTCACACACTTCAAGTAGCAGAATCTTTCAGCGACGAAAAAAGTTGTCATTAGAAGAAATTAAACAACACGAAATTCTTCGGAATTTCAAAATTTCAAAATTAACAAACTTATATTCTTATCCAATTATTGTTTAAATTTGGCCTTTCATAAGGAAGGTATTCGGTTAGTTTTATGAGAACTAAACAATTTTTGTAGCCAGCAGAATATTTTTTTCATCGAATCGAATTTTGCATTTTCCTGAACAGCCACTATAGTTACAAAAAAATGCCTATAATACAATATATTTGGCTTTCTAGTGATATCTTGTATCATTTACAAGAAAAATTATATTTTTAGGGAAAAAATTTTCCCGACCTTAAAAATGGTTTAGCCCACATAAAACGGATAGAATGCAGTTCTTATATTAGCAGAAACATTTTTTAACTATTTTAAAAAGTAAAAAAGATGGGATTTTCCAGAAAATCTTCTTTTCATGTCTTCAAAATTCTAAGAAAGAAATGAAGAAGATTTACTGGAAAGCCCAACCTTTTTTATTTTTTCCACATTTTTGTAAGAAAGGCGTTTTATCAGTTTTATACAAGCTTAACCATTTTTGAAGCTGGGAGAATTTTTTTCTCCTAGAAGTATAATTTTCGAATTTTTCTTGTAAACGATGCAAGATTACACAAAAGAGAGAGAAATTATTTTTTGTAGAACTTTTCTATGCGTGCGAACTTTTATGTTAATATTTTGTTGTACGCTTAGTTGTTTCTAAGAAAAATGCTAACATTTGATTTTATGAAAAAAAAATCTTTTGGCTACAAAAATGTATAAGCCCACATCAAGGACACAGGATGTCTTCCTTATGAAAATCGAAAAATTTTCCCCAAACCGGAAAAATATTTTGCATCGTTTTCGAAATATTTATTCCTTTTTTTTAATTACTATTTTTTCTTTCTGACTCTTTGACTTCGCATCACGTATCGTTTCTATATGATTATTTAATCATAAGAACAATAGACATGAACAATTTAGTCTTTTATCATTTTTTCTTTCCAATACTGTCAAAAATTATTGTTTTTTCAGAGAACAAAGTAAATTTTGTTCTTCTATCTGATCTCTAACGTTTTGGGTATCGTTTTCTTATGAAATGGTTAAGCTAAGAAGATTAGTACCGTTTTCATATTCTTTTTTTTTTAATATTGTGAATCAAAACGTAACATTAAATTCAATAATATTTAAAATTGTTTAAAAAAACAATAATTTTCAAATATTTTGCGCAAATAAAGTGATAAATGATTAAAGAGTCTCTTGTTTGCAAAAGACACAAAATGTATGTGAAAGACATCCTACACGTATTTGAAGAGTCAGAAAGAAAAATAGTAATTTTTTGGAAAAATTCACGAACCAATGCAAATATTCCGAAAACTGTGTAAAATTTTGAAAAGTAGAACCGAAACTTTTTCTACAGTATTTAAAAAGGAACAACTTTGTTCTGTAAACTCTTTCGGCATTTACACATTTTTTTAGAAAAAAAGTGGAAATTTTATATTAAAAAAATGTCGCTATTTTGTTAATTTTGCACTTTTTTTAAACTTTTGCACTTTTTTTAAACTTTTGCACTTTTTATAAATTTCCCGATGAATTCTGAAAAGGGCCAATTGCCTTCATCAAAATGAAAACAGAAAAGTTTAAAAAAGAGCATACCAAATATAGTCCAGTCATCACATGTTTTATCGATTGCATGAGTTCCCCATGAAGTTTTTTTGCTCAACCTCATCATTTACCTTTTGCAATTTTAGGGAAACTTCCTGAAAATCAGTCTTTACAAAACTATTTCGTTTCAAGTGCATATTACGTGGTAAATATTTCACATTTAAAAAATAGGGGACAAATTTCGACACAAAAAAAATATTGTTCATTCAGAAATATGGATGTTTGAAGTATTATCTTCTTCTCTTGAAAAAAAAATAGTGATTCAACCTTCAAGTATGGACGTGCGGTCTCCTAGACCGTATCATGCTTCTGATATGTGGGTTATAGTCAGAACAAATGATATTCTTTTAGTTTTGTGAGGATTTTCCCCATATTTTTCACCTGTGAAGTATATGTTCCGGTTCTACCCTATCCCGCAAATATAAGGCCTTTTTTAATGCTAAAATAAATGGGTCAAGCAAAAAAAATTGATGAAGAACTTATGTAATCGAAGCACCCGTTTCCCGACATGATAACTGGACTATTAAAACTAAGTACCAGTTAAAAACCGTAAATCCCCTATGCAATTTCATCCCCTGTCATTCTTACCAAGTATCGATTGTCAGGATCGTGGCAGAAAGAAATAGCGACATGTCCCAAATTGTGTAGGTCACCATAAAGTCCGGGATTTACGCTGAGGATGCTGGACTCCATTAAATTTCCCAAAATATCGACACCGTCTTTTTCGGTAAGAGGGATTCTTTCCCCCCTGGAATTGACGACAGTCCCCGTGTGGATGGCTTCGTAAATACGATCTCTAAATCTCTCGAGATCCTGAATATCGAAGTTTACTTGATCGGCTTGCCGATTGATGTCCTTCAGAACGGTTCCAGTAGGACGTGATGGCCAAGTCCTGCTTGCTACCTGGGAGTCCAGTTTTGGAAAATACCCTTCGGGAATTGGTTCTCTCCAATTGATGAAGCGTCTCACGCGATTCATACCATTGCTCAAACGCTCAGCGTTGTACCTGGTCGGGGAAAATAAAACAATTTGTGTCAAAATCTTCCGGTATTGATCATTTTAGAGCATTTTTGCTTGATGTTATAAGATCTTATTGTATTTTATTGGAACTCAGTATAATTTTCTATTCATAGTAAAAATAACTTTATTAAAAAGGGCTTCAATGATTTTTAAACTTTTTGTCTGTATTTGATCAAATAAAAACAACGAACACGTATAATTTTGATTGTGTAAAATAGGACGGAGGTACTGTCAACTGGAGTAATTATGGATCAAAACCAGAAAATGTACCCAATTTTATGTACCATATATAACTGAAGGGTTGCAGTAAAAAGTAGATAACGAATAAAGTAGGAAATTTTCAGGGATACGAAAAAACATTCTGTAAAATCGAAATCTCGTTTTATAAAGATAAAACAAAAGTCCACTTCTGAGTTGAAGTATTACTGATTTGAGTTGATCAGAAAAAGTAATCCAGTTTTGAGGAAATAGATGTGAAAGTTGACAATCTAAAAGTAAAACTGGTCATAAATTGAAGAAGGCTTGGCTATGAATTGCGATTGAAAAAGCGATCTTCTGAATTCCGAGTAAATCGTCTAAGAATTTTTAGCTTACAATTTTATAAGTTTTGGAAATTCGGCGTTTGGTAGCGATTAAAAATAGAATTTCCAATTATTCGCAAAAATAAAAACCTTCCGAAATATGGGGACGCTCAATAAGAATAACAAATGGTTTATACAAAGAAAAATCTGTGCTGAGAAAATCAAAATATAGTGTAATTTCAGAGGGTCGAGCATTTGTTTTTAGTCACGATAAAAATGTTGATATATAGAATTTGATATTCATATTAAATTAAAAAAAAAAGTGTTTGATTATCTGAAAAACTGCAGATTTAACTCAACTTCTCTAAAACATTTCCTTTGAAAAATGGCTTACTTTTGACATCAAAATACCATTTTCAAATTCAGAATAATTTATTTTTTTCTTTTCAAGAAAAAATTATCAAATTCAATGTTATGCATAAAACAATTTACAATTCCCTAGTTGGAATATTGAACCTAAATTTTTTACCTATGACAGTCCTCGGACTCACCACACTAATTCAATCGCTAATTGACTAAAACCATTTTTCCATGATTACGTAAAGTTTTTTTCTGAAATTTTCAACCACGTACCCTCCTCTGCGTTGGGGTCCGTAAGTTAGGAATTAAAAACAGTTGAATTGAATCAAGAATGAAAAATTTCCAAAGAAAAGTTAAATTCTCCACCCATATAGATTATAAATCAACCAAGAGTTGAATTTTTAGCCAAAAAGATGAGCTTTCTACAAAAAAAGTAAATTTTCAATCTTATAGTTAAATTTTCTACCAAAAAGATGAATTTTCTATAAGAGAAGATAAATTCTCAACAAAATACATACATTTTTTATCAAATAGTTGAACTTCCAACCACAAAGATTGAGTTTCTACCAGAAAAAATGAATTTTTTAACAAAATACATATATTTCTAACCAAATAGTTCAATATTCAACCGAGAATAATAATTTTCAACCAAAAGGACAAAGTTTCAATAAATTGCAGAAATTTCCGACCAAATAGTTTAAAGGATGAATGTGATGTTATTAAAAAAGTTATTTTATTAATTTTTAGTTCATATTGTTTTCTTAACAATTTTTTCAAAAATGATTATTTGAATTTTTAAGCTAAAAAAGATCAATTTTTAACCAAAAATAGAGTAGTTAAATTTGTTCAAAGTGCATTAATTTTCAGTAAAAAAACGAATGTTCTATAATAGTACGAGAATATTAGACCTGCCTAACCCTCCGAGTGATGTAGGATATTTTATTGGTAATCTCGTATGGCGCGAAATTAGAAAATGGCTCGGTCTAAGCTACATTATTGTGTGTGTGTGTGTGTGTGGGTGTGTGTGTGTGTGTGATTGTGTGCAGAAAAATCAAATTACTCTTAGTATTTCAGTGTGGCGGTATTCAGAACTAATAATATTTCAGCTGGCTTTGTAACGCTCACTTTTCAGGGGGCGTTACAGGATTGCGAATAAAACAGTTCAATGTACCGAGTAGTTAATTTTTCCACCAGATTGTTGAATTTTCAATTGAAAAAGATGAATTTTCTACAAGAGTGTTGGATTTTCAACGCTATGATATGAATTTTCAACCAAAATCATGAATCTTTTATCAAAAAAATAAACTTTCAATCAAGGAGTTGAATTTTCAACCCAAAAAGATTAATTTTCTACAAAACTGTTGGATTTTTAACGCGATAATATAAATTTCCAACCAAAATCATGAATTTTTTATAAAAAAATTAAACTTTCAATCAAGGAGTTGAGTTTTCAACCCAAAAAGATTAATTTTCTACAAAACTGTTGGATTTTTAAAGCGATAATATAAATTTCCAACCCAAATCATAAATCTTTTATCAAAAAAATAAACTTTTAAGAAAGAAGTTCAACTTTCAATCAAGGAGTTGAATTTTCAACCCGAAAATATCAATTTTCTACAAAACTGTTGGATTTTTAACGCGAGAATATGAATTTTCACCCAAAATCATGAATCTTCATTCAGAAAAATAAAGTTTTAAGAAAGTAGTCCAACTTTCAATCAAGGAGTTGGAGTGTCAACTACAGCAACAAATACATTGTCAAGCCAAAAGAATAAGTGCCAACTAAATAGTTGGATTTCCAATACAATAAAATTTCTTAGTCAAGAAAGAAACAAAATTTCAATCAAATTGTTGCATTTTCAAGCCAAGAAGAAGAACTTTTAACAGAACAGTTGAATTTCCAACCTAGGAGTATGATTTTTCAAACAAAATTGTTTGTTTGTCAAGAAAATAATTAACTTGTGAGCAAAATAGTTTTTGAATGAGGAACATGAATTCTTAAGAAAAAGTTTAATAGTAGACTTTTCAACCCAGAAGAATGAACCTGCAACCAAAAATAGTTGGATTGTCTTACTGGATTTGAATAATTCTGTTTGCATTTAAGTGAGTAAATAAATATGAATTTTACTAGACTGAATAATAATATTTTGAATAAAAATTAAAATTCACTTTTGATACTTGAAAAATTTTGTGACGCTATTTTGACACTATTTTTCAAATTTTGTGACGCTGGTTACACTATTTTTTATACCCGAAGTTAATCTGAGGCTAATCTATTTCGACTAACTGTAATTGCTTCAAAAATAATCCCGGTTATGCTTGTACACTAGGGTGGTCCAAGCCGAAAATTTGTTGGAATCCAAACAAAAATGAATCCATTTTTTTTAAATGATATTTAGGGGTGGCACAAGCCCGATGAAATTAACATTTTCCACAGGAGAAAAGACGTTTTTGTAGATTTTATTCAGAATCGTTAATATCAGCTAAATCTAAATGAAATTCAACATTTCTCTTCACAATAAGCCATAAAATACGAATAAAATATCACTTTTCAAATATCAACACCATAAGTCTGTTTTATAGGGTCCCAGAAAAAACCCATGAGTGAAAAAATTGTTTTTGCGAATTTTTGGCGCTAATTATGATTTTTTTGTTTTTTCTTCGAATGCAAATTGTTTCTAAGACATAAAATACTACTTTATTCTAACAATTAGACGTTTCCGTACATTTTTTGGGTAATTTGTTATTGTGTTAAGCAATTTTGTGTTATAATAGAAATATGAAGTTGCAGTTTTTTAAAAAATTATCCATTTTTTGTCTAATTTTCTATCGTAGTGAGGTAATAGTCAATTAGTTATAACAAAGATAATGGTATAAGCAACTTATTATAATTTATAATAATATTCTATTCGTATAATGCTATAAATTGCGTTTTTGCTGTTGAAAGTTTCAACTTTTTGTTCTTTTTTCACTTGGAGTGGGTTAACAGTTTATTTAATTCAGAAAAAATGAGTGTTTAAATAAATTATTATTTTTCATGGCTATCATCTTCTATATAGTACTAGAAAGTTGCGTTTTACCCTAAAATTGTCAACTATTTGTCTGATATAATGATTGTGGATCCTAAAAATCAAATTACATCGATTCCAGACCAGACCTTTTGAAAATTTTTAAAGATCAATACAGTCTGACCTGTAGCCCTGCCAATTTTTTCTCCGAAGACACTCCTAAGAATAATTTCATATATATGATGTCTAAAAGCAAAGTTCAAAATGTCTTTTTCTACCAAATTTTCCATTAAAATGCACGCACCTCTATAACTTTCAGTATTCGATGCTGTTGTATCAAAAACTATTGCTTTAACTGTTAACGCAAGAGGTAACTTAACATCCCAGTGAACAACAGCAGCTTGCAATTTCGTGTTCATGAACTGCTTTATAATTACAGTCACTTTTTCCTCCCATATTTTTTCTCTTGCACTGTGAAAGGATGATCTGTCGATGACAAAATACTGGACATCATGGCCTTGTGCCTTAATTGTTGCAATCAGAATATGAACTGCATCCCTGTCACTGATTCTACATTTATCTGAGTCCGGAGCAAGCTTAAGAGTCACTAGTGGTTAGATAGATAGATAGATTAAATTTACTAACAACAACGAGATACCACGAGAATTTGAAAGGTCAATTTTGTCGCCCGACTTATGTAACATGAACATATTAACATTGGACCACTAAGTAGGAACTTTTTTCGAGTTTAGGATAGAATTGAAGAGGTTAAGCAAATAACGTTCCCGCTATGGGGTTAGGCATTTAAAGAAGTCGTTGCTTATACCATCCAATCCTGCAGCTTTGTTCTTATTCCTGCCGGAGATGACTTTTTGCAGTTCGATTAAAGTGAAGTCAACATCAAGAACAGTGTCCAGTACTGACATGAAGTTATCATCAGACAGCAATCTGGGCGGGTAAACTCCCCTGTGAAATTTAAATCAGTCTCTTGTGTTTAGTAAATTAGTATATTCAGGTTTAATATCAAATAATTTTGCTTTTTTCCAAAATTCTCCACTATTTTTAACGTTTGCTAATTTCGTAAGATTTAACTTGATATGCTCTTTCTTTGCTACTTTAAGTTGCGCTCGATACAAATCGCAAAATTGTATGTAATGGGCCAAATGGGGCTCGGAACGGCTACGAGAATAATGTTTGTATGCCTGTGAAGCTAGTGCTTTGAGATAAGCGCAATGCGAGCTGAACCAAACATTTTACAACAGTTAGTGGCACACTTATTTGCGGTAATAAATTTCCATATAAAATATCAGCATTTACATTGTTATTAAAGATAAGCGGCGATTCAGATAAAGCATGATAAAAAGTGTCTGCTCGCTCGTCATTCCATTTTATAAGTGTTGACATACACTTCTAACAATCGGAGACTCTCCAAGCCCTGGGTCCTTAAGCAATACATTAAAATCGATAGCAATCAGCAAATGATTGGATTGGTCTGAAATATTGTAGATAGAAATCATTGACGAAGCTTATGCAATCAATACTTAGCCAACACAAATCGATAGTTCTACAGCCTCTCTTTGTTATGTAAGTGCATTGACCAACATTGTCGAAAAAATTACGATCATTACAGAGAGCTGAATTACAAGATGCAAGTGATTCTGGCAGTTTCATGCCTCTTTTATTGGTTTTAACATCCAAAGCTGATCTAGTTGGAAATAAATTAGAATTGTTAACATTTAATCAGAAAAGCGATTAAGGGTACCTACACGAGCACTAAAATCACCAACTAGTAACAAATGCGTGTTTGTATTGTCTAAGGAAAATAAAACATTTTGAAGTGCCTCTATAAAAAACTCAGACTCTGCTGATGGAGGAAAATATATATTGCCGATAAACAGAATGAAGGAATTTTTAAAGATCAGTTTCATAAATAACCATGGATTACTGGCCTCTACTTTACAATATGAATAATCTGAAAATTCTTAATTAAAATAATTAAAGATCCACTGCCTCGACCTTCACTTCTTTCTTCAGTAGCTACACTGTAGAAAGGGGTTTAACTGTCTAGAAATTTTGGCATCTTTACAGATGGCTTTGTAAGCCATGACTTGCCTAAACAAATTACATAATGACTTGTTGAGTAGGCCTTCTGCTTTTCATCTAGGTTGCACAAGTTATTATAACCACTAATATTCCAGTAACAAACACTAAAACTTTGCGTGCGAGTGCAGATCCCCTGCATTGATGAGTCTTTCATAAAAACAGAGCTTGAAGCTCCTACTATTCCCGTAGAAGGTCTATTGAGTCAGTCTGATTGCTGCCCAGGTCTTACAGAAGATGCCAGCTTCGTTGTTCACAATCCCTTGTGATGTCGTAGAATATTGGTTCCGAGAGTTTAATACAGTTGCCATGTTCTTGTCGGCAGAATTGCGAGAGCTTCGAATATTAGGAATTACGTGGTTTAAATAATTACTACTCACTATTTTCTATAGGCTTATTTTGGCTAAATCTTCTATACTGTATGCATTTTTGTTAATTTCAAGGCAATTGCCACTTATACGTGGTTTTAGTTATGCGTTTTTTAATTGATCTGCCCCCTGGATCAAGGCTTTACGACTATTCAACAACCTATTCAACCGTTGTGATTGTTTAGAAATCTCCAATCTGAGCTCAGAGTTCTCTTTTTTTACAGCGTCTATTCTAGCTTCACATCTCTGTGAGCATATGCTTACATTCTCTAGGATATTCTTCTATACACAATGTATTTCGTCCTTGAGCCTGTCTTCCAGGCTTGGCATCAAGCTCTGCATCTGTTCGAATGTTGCCATGACAGACTACGAGTGTGGAGGAGTTATGTCATCCAAGGACATGCAAGCCCAAAAGAAAGGAGCACAAAGATGTATTGTGGATAAAATTAGTTGAAAATATTGAGTTTTTGCGTGACAGACCGGCCCAGTTCTATTCTCACAATAGTAAGATAGCACGATTTTCGACGCAAGCCAAACTCTCAGCACCTCTCAGCACGGGCGCTCGATAGAGACTCCTGGAGTCACTAGTGTGCAGCTCCCTCTCGCCCGTTTTGCTTTTGGTGATTCGAATTCCAATTCTGCATCTCCTTGGAGAGAAGTTCTACCACAATATTATTCGGGGATTCTCCAACATTTGACATATTTATATCTGTATCTGGTTCCAAAGTGCTGTTACTTGTGAAATACATTAATTCGGCAGTTTCATCTTTGAAAGGAAAAGAAGAAATTTAATGATGCAAAATTAAATTTGAAAACTGAAATGTAAAAATGATTAGGAGTATTGCATGATTGCAATTTTTTGATACATTACTCACTTAGTCGTTCAATTTCAAGATCGTTTCGCTCCTTTCTCATCAACGCTGTCTCTTCTCGTTCTGCAACTTTTCTTTCTTTTAGAAGTTCCTTTTAATCGATTTCGAACATAAAATCTTGTCGACCCTTTAACTTTTGATTCACTAAAAACTGCTTATCTTTTTCTATAGAAATATTTTCCAGAGCATTCGCATGTGCAATGCCAATATAATAAAATTAAACTCTTTAAATTAAGAGTTATTGATCACAGAAGCTAATTCCATAGACATCACAGAAATCACGCCGAATGAAATTTCAACTACAGGCATAGTAAAATTACCCTTACAAAATTCAATGGTACTGTTTCACGTAGTTTTCCCGAAATTTTCCATTAACACTGATGGTATTTCAGGCAGGGAATACCTCCTTTAAGAAAAATTTGAAATCTTGTTCTGACACAACACTATAGTGACTCATTCAAACCCTACAAAACCTATTCATTTTATCGATGATGATTCAAAAACCGCGCAGGATCAAATACTTGATCATGAAGGGAGAGGACTGGAAAAATTTTGTAAAAAGGCAAAATTGCGACAGATAATTCTAGTAGAAATATCCAATAACAAAGTAAAGGAAGGATATTTACCTTTAGTCAAATCAAAAGAAGGGTTGTTCATGTAAAAAGCTGTAGTGTCAAATTCCCGTGTAATCTTTCAGATTTATGCCATAAACAGCACAGAAGAGAAACTAGAAATAGAAATCGACCCTCAAGAAGTCATCCCTTACAAATATAATCAACTTCCAGGGGATGATTTGGACGAATATTCTACGGACGAAAACTATGTGTACCCGTAAGATAGAGTGCAAGCAATTCTACACATCCTAAAAGTAGAACATTTGAACCAAGAGAAAAAGACTTACGTGATAAAAATTGTTCAAGGATATCCTGAAGTATTCCACTTAACTGGAGAATCATTGACCCCTGCTCACGTAGTTCAACATAGAATACACACAAATTGTGATGTCCCGATTCATGTCCGCCCTTATCGATTTTCTCCTTCACAAAAGGAAGAAGTAATAA